>JBCEZW010000120.1:11165462-11181216 GCA_039654385.1 Cataglyphis altisquamis
ATAAGAAAGAGGAAGAGAAGAAGGAAGGACAAAGGAGGGGGTAAAGAAAAGGGAAGGTCAAGAGGCGAGAAAGGGAGGGGGGAATTAGATTGTGAGGCTAAGAGCCAGGTCGGGGAGATAAAGAGGGGGCAAGTGTAAATCAGTTGTGTATTTGAAACCCTGAGGGGACCAATAAAAATCTATTCTATTCTATTTTATTTTATTCTATTATTAGATTATCGGACCTTAATAACGGTTGAACCGATCGTATTTTTAGTAAGCTTAATCGATAACTTGGATTTGAATTGTATAATAAAAATGTCTTTACTTTTTTTCTACCTGTATTATGAACGAAGGTAATATAATGCAAAGTCGAAATGTCTAAAATTTTATTTAAGATACGTCTCCGTCGTCATCGCCATCTCAAATTCCCAATGCGCATGTACGAAAATTTGTAGCGGTTCGAGTTTTTGCCATAAGATTGCGTTAATGGCGTTTCATGCTGTTACTGCTCACGTCCGTGCTCCTACTTTTGACAAGTACAAGTTAATTTAACAAGGTTAATAATTTTCAATACAAGAGTGCAATAGTAAATGAAATACTTATTAAAAATATCGCGGAATAATGCAAAAAAATATCAAAAAATATATAATAAGAATATCGTGAATATAGTGCAAGGAAGAATATTTTCTATTTCTCGCCAAGCAAAAATTACGCGCTGCAACGACAAGCACGGTGTAAGAATATCGCAGAATAATGCAACAGAAGAAAAATGATAAAATGATTAAGGTTGTAAGAAATTATTAACAGTTATAAATTATAAAAGTATCGCGAAAGTGCTAGGAAAAAAATGATATCTTCTAATCGATGTTATTTTGGACAAAATTAGGTTATTTTAATTATCGAGAACAAATTAAAATTTATAAGAATTTATTCTTGTAATCATATAGAATGCTTTTGAAAAGATTAATATAAAAATTTTAGTAAATTAAAGCGCTTAAAATGTCTTGCTTAAAGCCAAAGTAACATTAGAGTAACCAGGTTTTAGTAGTATAAATAGTAGATATTGATTTTTTGATCCCCTTGGGATTATAATATCTACAATTACACTTCCAACTTAACACTATAGCTTACAATCTAATTTAATTCTACCTTATCCTAACTTAACATCTACCTGTTTCTATTCTACCTACACACACACACACCGCTATATGCTCTACTCTTTTACTGACCTCCGCTTCTGGTTCATGTTGTGGTTCCTTTCAGACATTCTCATTCATTTTTCTCATATCAATTTTTTCATTCTTACTCACTCTCTTTCTTCCCCGCATCTTCTTCCCCTTATTTATATCCCTCTCGAATCAAACCCTCTTTCCCCTCATCTTCCTCTTCCTAACCACTTAATCTTCCTAATTCTCTCAACCACCTCTCCCCCTCACCTTCTTCCCCCAACACTTTTCCTCATCTTTTTTCAACATCCCTTGTTAGTCTTCCTCTACCTCCTAATTCACATCTTTTCCAAACATGCTCCCATGTTTCCTCCTTCCTTCCGCATATCCTACAACTTTTCTCTCCTTTCCAGTACTAGCTCCCTCTCATTCCGTTTCCCAATCTGTACTTTGCTACCCTTTACCATCTACTTTCCCCCCAGCCTTACTTTCGGGATCCCACTCCTCTTGATTTTCCTATAATATCTATTATATCTTGATCCTTCTATTCTCTCTCATCTTTCTTTTCTATCTATCTCTATGTCTCTCCTAACGAAATAGCTTAAATCTAGTACTCCTTCTAACTTTTTTGTCTCTATCTCCACCAAGTCCATATCTCTATCCTTAAAAAACTCACATCTTTCCTCTTCCCATTTCGATAAATCCTTTTTCCTCTTACATTTCTTTCTCAATTCCTCCCAATACCTTCTAGTAATTCTTCCCTTATCATATATCCCGGAGTTCCCCATTCCACATCTAGTACCATCTTAGGTACCTTTCCTGTAACATCTCCAGTTCCTTCATCTCTCTCCAACCCCAAATTTCTACCCCATACCCTATCACTAACCACATCAGTTTATCGAAGAACCATAATCTCCTTCCCCAATCACTCTTAAATTTCCTCTTATTCCAATTCTCCAAACTTGGCCCATTACAGCAGCACCCTTCCTTAACCTATCTCTTATCTGCGAATCCTATGCTCCATTCTCTGCATTACATATCCCAAGTAAGCAAACTCCTTCACCTTCCTTCTCCATTTCCAATTCATACTCTTTTCTCTTCCTCCTCTTTTTCTAAATCTTAAAATTTTTAACTTTCCCACATTTAACTCTAACTGCTTCTTTTCCAGATAACCTTCTAACTTTTCAATCATACTCCTCATTCCATTCTCCTCATCTGCAATCAAAATCACATCATCCGTGTATGTCAATGTATAAATCTATTTCTCCCCTAACCTAATCCCTCCTCATCCTACTCTTCTCATTACTTCTTCCATATTCGTCACCCAAATAAATAGCTCAATGGGCATCCCTGTCTTACTACTCTCTTTTCTATCCCAAACCGTACCCCCAAATCCTTTTCCCTTCTTACCATATGTTTCTAGTCTCCCTCAATATATCTTCACTCCTTCTAATTAGTCTTTCTCTTCCCTTTCTCTCATCGCTTCGACCAATTTCCTCCTGTCCACAGAATCAAACACGGCTTTCAGGTCTATAAAAAACGCCACTAATTTTCCTTTCTTCTTATCTGCCTATTCATCAAATAGTTTAATGCATATATGTTGTCTATCGTCCCTAGCACTTTTCTGAATCCCGTCTGATTCTGCGGCACCAATCCTTTTTTCTCTACCTCATCGCTTAATCTACTTGCTAACACCGTAGCGTACACCTTATATAGAGTAAGCGACACACCCCTATACTCTTTCACCCTCTCCCCTCTCGCTTCTTTAACACCGGTACTATCATCTCTTCACTCCACTCATCAATCCATCCTACTCTCCTCCACATCCTATTATATATTCTACCATTCCTCCATACTCTCCTCTCCGTATTTCCAAACTTCAACTGGAATTCTATCCAACCCTACCGCTTTATTATCCTTTTGTGTTCCAATCGTCATTCATATCTCATCCCTACTTATATCCTCCTCCTCATCCCACTCTCATTCCTTCTCACCGTCCTATCACCCTGCCATCCACTCCCTTCAACAGATTTCTAAAATATCCGTCTAATTCCTCCATTGCTATATTTTCGTTCAGCTTCCTCCTCTTCCTCCTTTCTCTGTTCACTACCTCCCAAATCTGCCCCTCTGTCCTAATTTCTCTCACTTCCCTCTCCCATCTCTCCCTCTCCTTCTTCTTTTTTCTCTCTATCATCTTTTTATATTTCCCTTTTGCTTTCATATAAAATTTTCCGACCCCTTCTTCCTCAGTTCTCTTCTTACTTTGTTCTTTTCCTTCTTATAATCATTATCCTACCATTCTCTCTTTCTTTTCAAATTCTTTGTTATGCATCCTCCCTTCCCTACTATAACTTCTTTTATCTTGTCTCTCAGATTTCCCCATACCTCGTCTACCCTCCACTTCCTCTATATTTTCTAACGCCATCTTAAACTCTTTCCTACTCTCTTTTTATTCATCTTTTCCTTCCTTCTTTCTCCTCTTCTCCTTTTACTCCTCTCTTCCCTCCTTATTAATTCTTTTGTCCTTAGACCTGTTTCCTTTCCCGTCCCTTCCTCCTCAACATACCCTTTTTTTATTACTCCTTCCTCCTGTTTTTGCCTTAAAGTCCCCACCAATCAATAATCCACTGTTTTCTTCCTTCTTCTCTCCCCATTCACTCAACTTTTCTAACTTCCTCTTTACATCCTCTCTTACATACATCCCTACCACCCTTCATTTTTCTCCTCTCACTTTTAACACTGCTTCCACTAAACCATCCATTTTTCTTGTCTCCATTTCTTCCATCTTAATTTTCTTTTTTATTCCTACCAACATTCCCCCCATTGCTCTCTCCTTTTTATTCTTGCTATCCTTCAATTGTACTTCCCATCTATACTCCTTCGGTAAACATCTCCTCGACCTATCCTATCCTTTTCTATCCATTTAAATTTCACTCATCATCATCACATCCCACTCTTCTATCTCTCTCCAAAAATCTCTTCCTTTATTTCTTATACCCGCCTCGTTCTTAAACACCATACTCCATCCTTTTCTTACTCTCTTATCTCCCCTTTTTTTAAGTTTCCATTCCCATCCTTTAACACTTCATTCTCCTCATCCCATTTCCACCATTTTTTATCTATTCTTATTCTTTTATATCCTATCTAAATTTTCCTTCCCTTCTTCTCCTCTTCCCTCGCTATCTCTTTTAATCTCCATCTCATTCTCTTTTCCTTCTATGTCCAATCCTCCATAATTCTTTTCTTCCTATCTTTCAAAAGCTTCTTCCAAATCTCTTTTTTTTATTCTCATCCTTCAATCTTATTACAATCATCTTCCTTTTTACCTCCACTTATCTTTCTCATCTCCTCAATCTCCGCCTTAACCTTAATGTTCATCAAATACCTGCCATCCTTCTTTTCCCTTCTTTCACCTTTTCCGTTCTTTTACCCCTTTAAATAAAACGTTTCTTCTTCTTTCCTCTCTTTCCGTCCTTTCCATTCTATTTTTCTCTTTAATCTTATTCCCTATCTCTTCATTTACTCCCATATTAACCGCCTTACTCCCTTCCCCTTCTCTTATATTGCGATTTTACAACTTTTCTAATTTCCGCTCCAGCCCTTTAACACATTTTTTAACTCTTCTCTATCTTCCAACCATCTCTTTTCCCTTTCTCTAAATTCTCTTCTTAAATTTTCTGTCTCTTCACTCACCCTTTTCCCTTGTTCCTTAATGCCCTCCTTAACCTCCTATTTCATATTTCAAATTTCTTTCCTCTACCCTTTTATGTCTCTCATCTAGTTCATTAAATCCTTTATTTCTATCTTCCAACTCTTTATCATATCCTGCAGTTTCCCTTCTCCCCCCAACTTTCCTAACTCCGGAGCTTTCAATAATCCCGTATTTTTATTACTTCTAAAATCCTCCTCTCCCGTCCTCAACCCCGATCTCTCCTTTTTTCTCTTTAACATCTTTTCTACATTTTCATAACTTCCTCTTCTCTTTTGCTTCTTTTATAGCAAATTCCGCCATCTTGTTCTCTTACGCCCTCTATATAAACTCCTGTCACTAACCCGGCCCACGCTCTCTGCTAATCTATACTCTATGACTTAACTGCCACGTTCTCGCACCTCCCTTAAACTCCTTTTATTTATCCTTACACCTCACCTCATCTTGAACTCTTCACTTTTCCACACTCTCTCACACCCATGCTTCCACTCTATCACATTCACCTCTTCCACTCTTCACCTTCTCTCACTCTGCAACTTGCAAAACGCATATACCAAATCACCACGAGACATATTTTTTGACACCGGAAGCGGAAGTCCAATAGTATAAATAGTATAAATAGTGTAAACTCTTTTTCATTACACTATTAATATTTTATATGCATTGCATTATTCTCAAAATATATAATACAAAATTTAATTTTTTTTAAGCATTGAGTTATTTTATATATCTGTTTTTATGCAGTTGAGTATTTTATTGTACATTAAAATTTGAAACATTGAATATAATGTCTATTTTTTTCGACGCATTGGAATATTTTAAATTAAAATGTTTGTTTCTTTGCGCACTAGTATTTTGCATTAATATCTATATGTAACTTTTATATGCACTGAAATATTTTGCATTAATTTCTACACATTGGACTATTAATGTCAAATTTTTTTCTATTATATTTTTAATTTTACATTCCAGTTTTCTTATATATTAATATTTTAATAATATTTTAATACGCTCTGGAGTATTAATACTTTTTTTCTACGCATTATATTTATTTTCATATTGTTTATATTCATATAATAATCATTCTATATCAGATATACTCTCAGCGTCTTGTCTCGAATCAGCTTCTTCATCGCTGATTAATTTATTCTCTATTTGTTCTAATATATTTTTAATTTCTACATCTTTTATATTTTCTTCAAGCAGAGTTTTTACTAATTAAAACTTTATAATACTTCATTAATAAATCTATATTGTTTATAGAACATGTAAAGTTAAAATAAAAGCACTTTTTTAATTAAAATACTTTTATAATATTATTAATTGATTCATTTGCGCTTTACATGCGGCTCCAAAATTGCCAATTTTTAATTTTATGTTATTACTTTTAAAATATTTTTTATTATACAAATTCAAGCTATTGATTAAACCTATTAGTTTAATTGCTTTATATGTTATTGATTATAAATTATTATTGATTATATGTTATTATACTATATATGATATCAATTATAGAAAAAAAGGAATGACATAATCATTAAAAACTTATTTACTATCTTTTTTAAAAATGTGCCTTTTTAAAAAAAGGCGTCAATTGTGAAAAACTGTATATATTATATCGATTTATAAAATAGTATTAAATTATTGAAAATAAAATCTTATAAAAATATATATTACTTTTTTAACAAAAGAAAGTTGTACAAATATATTCTAATAATGAATATAATATAAAAAATTGCGCCAAATAAATAAGAATTTATGCTATAAAATTTGTAAAAAATTTATGTAGATAATTTATAGATAATTGAAATTTTACTAGATTCTTAAATTATTATATACATATCTTTTGATATATGCTTTTTGTATAAAACTTAATAAAATTTTACATAAAGTGTAAATAATTGATATAATAATATTTTTTATATTATATGAATTTTTATTATATTATATTTATTATATTTATTATATTTTATTATATTATATGAATTTTTTTATATTATATGAATTTTTATTATATGAACGATGTAACTAATTTTCGCATAATGAGATATTATACACAAATAAATCTAAGACAATATGTTTTAATGCGACCACGTCAAGTTTTTATACTTTGCTTTGGTATAAGTTTGTTTTATGTGATTTATTTCCTCAATAAATACACTCCAAAGCGTTAGATGTGTGTATATTATGCATTTAATTAACTATAAAAGTATAAAATATAAGTCTATTTTAGCTGTACGCCCTATTACTTTAATTATTTCAATTTATTAAATATAATTTTTCTTAATACTGGAAATAATAAAATAAAAAAATTTATTATATAAATTTTTATTCAGTAGGCATAATTTTTTAATATAATTATTTTTCTAGAATTTCTGATACACTAATTTGTAATTATCCGTTATTCTTAGATTAAAAGTAGATAAGAAGTAAGATTCTGAAGAAAAATCTGCAAAAAGAACTGTCTTATTTTGAGGGAAAAAAAGAATGATATCCCTAAAAAAATTACCTTTTTAAAAAAAAGATAAAAAAAAGGCGCCAATTACACGCGTGAAAAAAAACGCTATGTGAAAAAATATCATTTAAATAAAAACATTTTTAAATAGATTTTAAATAAAAATATTTTTGTATAAAATAATTATTTAAATTTTCTACAAAAATAATGATATTAAAAAATTGTTTTATATCTTGCTGCTGTTTTATACCGTGCCCGAGCACGCTAACTTTTTATATTATGTTTTGTAAATTTGTTTTATGCGCGCGCCCCGACATAAAATTTACTAAAAATTTTCTTTCAAATTATATATTCTGTAAGATATACTTTGTAAGTCAAAGTATTTCATACTATTCATTTGTAAATCAAAGTAAATCATACTATTTCAAATTACAAATTCTCACAAACTGAATTGCTTTTAAGTACTTGGCCAGTTAACTAATGATTTCATATTTAGTTTTGATTTTTTATTTTATACAAGTTTTTTTGTTTTTAGAGTTATTTTCCAAGGAAAAATTATATTAAAAGTTTTTTTAGGGATAAATATTAAATTTTTTATTATATACGTACTTTTTTTACTTTTGTAAGGTTTTTTTTAGAGAGATATCACTATTTTTTGTAAAAAATCATATTTAAACTTTTTGTTACATAAAAGTTGAGATTTTTTTATATGCTTGGCGTATGCTTGCTTTTTTACCTTTGTATTTAAACATTTACAAACTTGAATATATAATTTAATAATATTTAATACTATAATTAAATTTAATAATATTAAATACCGTTGTTCAAAATTGAAACATTAAAAGTCATGTCTAAACTTTAACGGATAACATTGACGTTATATTTCAATGATTATCTCGAAAATCAAAACTCAAGCGAGAACAAATAGCGTCGCAGTCACTCGCTCAGTGCATGATCGCGTTATTTATATATAGTAAAAAACCGTGACAAACACCTGATTCTAGAACGTTCGATGTCAAAAAACCCTGTTATTCCCATCAGAGCGTGAGTTTCCGCGGTCGGACGATTTAGTCTGTCTACGACAACGATTCGAGCCAGTCGATCGTTTTAATTTGCTTTTCGCTTATTCTCGCTCGTGTCGCGTACTCAGTAGGCTTACTCATCTCAAACGTTCCAAATTGTCTCGCATCCGATCGCGTTTATATTCTCGCGGCGATCAACTTGATCACCTCCCAAATCGTACTCTTTAATTATTTAGTATTAAGATATTGTGAGATTTAAGTAAGTGAGGAATCCGAGAGTAGATGCTCGTTAACCGCATCGCGCATGTCCTCTGTCTCATGCTAAACACCATCCAGCGTCCGCGTTCAAGATATCCGTTCTTGCAAGAGCCTCTAGCAAGAAGCTCTGCAAGATTTCCGAACCGCGTCAAAGGCAATAATTAATAAGACATTTTGAAGATTTCCGTCGAAGTCGCGTACGTGCCGTCGCTCGCTCCTATCATTTTCAATTAAACGAATCTTCAAACCAATCTGCGCTCATGTATTTTCCAACATCTCCTTGTCCTCCAGTGGATCTACAGATTCACGTTACACACAGCTTTTCGCTCATTTCTCAGCGTTGCTAAAGATTCGGGCGATCGCGTCGCGGTCGACTCCCGAACAATTCGTTGATAAAATTAAATAATATTAATAAAATTAAATAATATTAATAATATTTAATAATATGTATTAACAATTTTTATTAATATATTTAATTATACTAAACAATATTATTACCTGTTATTCCATTTTCTTTTTTCTTTTTTCTCTCTTTCTCTTTCTCTATTTCTCTTTCATCTCTTCTTTTTTTTCTTTCTCTCTCTTTTTCTTGCTTTCTCACTTTTTCTCTCCCTATCTTTATCTTTTTCTCTTTCCTATTATTCATTTCTTCTTTAACTTCAAATAAAACATTAAAAAAATTATTAACTATAATATTTAAACATTTACAAAATTTAATAACATTAAATAATATTATTAAAATTAAATAGAATTAACAAAACTAAGTAATGTTAATAATATTTAATGATAAATATCAATAATTTTTAATATTATATTTAGTTATACTGAACAATATTATTATCTGATATTATATTCTGTCTCCCTTTTTCCTTCTCTCTCTCTCTCTCTCTCTCTCTCTCTTGCTTTCTCACTTTTTTCTCTCTATCTTTATTTGTTTTTCTTTCCTATTCCTTGTTTTTTCTTTAATTTTAACTAAAAAATTTAAAAGATTATTAACTATTTATTAAAAATTATTTTTTAATAATATTTATCTCTCTCTCTCTCTCTTTTTTCTCTCTTCTTCTTTCTCTCTTTCTCCCTTTTTTCTCTCTCTTGTTCATCAATTCTTAGTCTTTTTTTTAATTTTAAATCAATCATTTATATAAAGAGAATAATATATATATTTTTCATATAATATAATGATATATTATAGTATATGTATAAATAACATACATACCTTTCTTTATTCATCTTTCCTTCTAAATATATTTAACTTTATTTTCTTTATCTTTAGTTTCTTTTACTGTACAACTGTCAAACGACATAAACTGTCAAACTGTCAAACGACACGAGTGAAATCATGCGAATGTGCACCAAATATATTTTTTGACATATAGTGGTTATAATATAATGATAAATGGATATTTTTTTACTTATGTTCTCAATTTTTCCGCGATTATAACCTTATTATGCATCATATACGTATGCACATACATACACAACATTGCCTCTCAAAGCGAATTTACATACTAATAATCATACAGCGCTGCAAATGCGCCTTGAAGGACAAAATTGCTTTAAATGTGTGCGTGCGAGCGTACGTACGTGAGCATAAAAAAAACAAAAAATATGACAATTCTAATACTGATTAATCATACCTCAAAATTGACTGCACCAATCTTATTCAAACTGCTCGCAATCGAAAGTTTGCATATTATATAAGAAAAATGCCGTTAGATTTTTGATTACGGTTTTAGTTCCTGAGATATTTTAATCAAAAGTTTATTTGACGTAAAACTCCAGATAAGCTATTCGGTAGCGCCGCGGCCCATGTATATACAAATAAACCATTGAAGCTAAAGTTATTTTTTATATACTTGACGCTACCGCGTCGCTTGATAAAAAAATTTTATTACATAAATTTTTATTCAGTTGACAAAATTTTTCAACTTATTTCAATTAATTATTTTTCTAGGAAATTAAAACAACAACTTTGTATAACAAGTTTTCAGTTAAAAAGTTTTTATTTAAATAATAATAAAAGAAATAAATTTTATAGCATAAATTTTTATTTATTTGGCGCAATTTTTTATATCATTATTTTTATAGAATATATTTGTACAACTTTTTTGTTAAAAAAATAATATATACTTTTATAAGATTATATTTTCAATAATATAACAGTTTTATAAATGTATATAGTTTTTTATGTGTACAATTTTTCACAACTGGTGCGTGTACTTTTTTTATCTTTTTTAAAAAAGGGTAAGTTTTTAGGGATTATATTATTCCTTTTTTACTATATATTATTTTAATAATATGTAAAGCAATCAAATTAATAGGCTTAATCAATAGCTTGAGTTTATATAGTAAAAAGTATTTTAAAAGTAATAAAATAGAATTAAAAATTAGCAATTTTGGAGCCGTATATAAAGTGCAAAATCAATTAATAATATTATAAAAATATTTTAACTAAAGAAGTGTTTTTATTTTAACTTTACATATTCTAAAAACAATATAGATTTATTAACGTAATATTACAAGTTTTAATTAAGAAAAGCTCTGTAGACAATATAAAAGATGTAGAAATTAAAAATGCAGAAGTATTAGAACAAAGTGAGGATAAATTAGACAGCGACGAAGAAGCTGATTCGTAACATGACGCTGAGAGTATATCTCGACATAGAATGATTATTATATAAATATAAACAATATAAAAATAAATGAAAAATAAATATAATGCGTAAAAAAAGCATTAATACTCCAGTGCGTATTAAAATATTATTATGATTAAAATATTAATAGATAAGAAAACTGGAGTGTAAAAAGTAAAAATATAATACGTAGAAAAAAAAATTGACATTAATAGTCAAATATGTAAAAATTAATGCAAAATACTTCAGTGCATATAAAAGTAACATATAGATTTGTATGAAACGCGCAACAAAATCTGAATCCGCGGAAATATTTTAGACGTTTCGGGGATCAAATCGTTTATCCACGTGGCCGTGTCGCAATCGAAATTAAGCTAATGACGACGCGATAAACACTAAAATTCCACCAAAAGCTTAGCTCGGACGCGAAAATAACACGAAATCTCGGTCACAAGAGCAGAGCGACCGATTTCGATCGCGATGGCGCGTGGCTATTAGGCAGTGTGATAACCATACCGGATCAGCGACTCTCGTTCTCGGGAAATAGGAGACCGGCAGTGTCCTCTTGTTCGTAAGATCGTCCTCGGGGTCCCACCGGGCAGAGATGTCAATTCCGAGATTCTGCCACAGCGTGCGGAGGGGATAGAGCACTCGAGGAAAGAGCCGTGTACGTGTGCGCTCAGCGTCGGCTAGCTTCGGGCAGTAGAAGTGCGCAGACATATGATCCGCTCTCTTTCTCTCCCGAGATATCGCTATAGCTGACGGAAAATAATATATCGTAACAGCGTTAATATTAGCGTTTTAGATTGCATAGATCTCGCGTAAAAATATAAATTATTAATTAAATAAATCTTTTAATTATAATTAATTTTATATATAAAATATGTAAAATAATAAAAAAATAAAAAATATGTAAAAATCATAAATATCCACTCTTGGCCAACGTGTACGTTTCTTTCTCAAAAAATTATACTAATAATAATTATACTAATATTAATTATATCAATATATACTAATATTAATTTAGAAAGATGTTCTTCGCATTCCGATCTTAAAGTTATATTATCAAGAGGTTTGTGATTTTTTTGTTCATAAAAAGAAATTATTGTAAGTAAATTTTTTAACAATTCTGGCTTCAAAAAGTTTTCAGAGATTTGTATAAGGAAATTAACGGTTTTAGATTGCAATAAATGAACTCGTGTTTCATAAGCTTGAAAGAAAGCATTAAATGAATTTAAAAAGTTTAGCATATATTTTAAAAATAGGTCGTACGCTTTTATATCTACATTTTTTATTAAAGATAATAAATATTCCCCCAATTTAGTTTTATCATTCATGACCATTTCATTAAGAAAATATTTTATTGAATCCCATGATTCAAGAACTCTATCAATACAAAAATAGTATAAAAGCCACCGTGTATCGCATAAATCATTTAATTATTTATTATTATTATTATTATTATTATTATTATATTGTTATTATTAAATTAAAAAAAAATATATGATAAGAAGAAATAAATTATAATTTTTATAAAAATTTTTATAAAAATAATTGAGTAAATTTAGATGGATTAATGAGATAAATTTTAAATGTATCTTAGTGAGCCTAAGTTATCTAGTAAAAATATCTAGTGAAAATGTTTATTAAATTTTTAAAGTAATTAAAAATTTAAATAAAAACTTAAGTAAGTTAATAATAATTTAAAATTAATTTATAAGATTTAAATTAATAAAAATTTAAGATTTTTAATAAGAAATTATATGAATATAAAAATTGATGTAAAGTAATCATTTTGGATTCTTATAGATGTATAAGAAGAGTTAGCTTCAAGACTAAATATTATTTTTAGTGCCCACCCAACTATTAAAGTCCAAAAAGAAGAAAGTAAGAAAAATAAAATTTCAGCTTGTTTGTAGTTAATTTGTGTAAATTTGTGTAATTTGTGTAATTGTGTAAATCAAAATTTTGTGATTTGTATCTTGAAAACATTCACAAAATTCATTACAAATAGCTAAACGCTTTGGACTGCTATTAATATAACTTGCAATTTTTCTTAAGAATTCTTCACAAAAATCAGGTATTTTAGCGCATGCAGCGTATGCAGCTAATGCGGCCGAATGGCAAAGACATGAAAATATTAATAAACTTTTACATTTAGATTCAAGTTTTTTTTTAAATGACAAATGTTTTCCTGTCATGATCAATGCATTGTCACATGATAAAACAATAATATTTAAAAATGGGATCTGAAGTTTAATTATTTCGAATTCAAATGCATTAAATAATTTTTCTGCACTACAATCTTTTGCATCAATGTCAATTAATTTTACGAGTTGTGAACATCTAATGTTTCGAGATCAACGTATCAAATGAGAAACGTCATACATTTTTCATTAGTAATATCTGATGTTTCATCTATAAAAACAGAAAATTTCGTATTTTGAATATTATTAACAACACATTCTGTTTCAACCGGACACAAAACATTGGAAATAATATTCTTGCATTACGTTCGACCCATATTCATACTTTTCAAGACATTAGGATCTTATCCTATGTCTTGAAAGAAACTGAGAATCTCTTTTGTTGTTTAATGAGGAATATTTTTTTCAGTAATCAATGTGGCATATCGGATTTCCACTGATTTTTTTCGCTCATCAAACGTCAAAAGCGATTCATCAGTTTGCGCATTGAAATATTTGTTTGATTTATTCGCTTCTATGTAACTTTTTTCAGATTTTTTGTGCATTTCGGATTCTGCGTGTCGATATATTTGTGATAAACCAATAATCGATCTATCGACAAATCAAACAATAAAACGAACTGCTACTATTTAGATCTTCGCGTAACCATAATTTAAAATCTTGTATGTCTAGCTATTGTGGTCTAAATGTTCTCTTATCTTGTTTTTGAGACTCTTTTTTTTCTACGTTGATATTATCTGTACATACAAGATTTTCTTTTGTATTGTTTTTGTGACACGCAGAATCCGCATGCCTGAAAACATGCGATGAATATGAGAAATTTTTTTTTGCATATATTGCAATAAAAAAGAGTGTCATCTGATGACACTTGACGTATCCAAGCTTTATAACGATTGTCGCTAAGCCAAGCTTCTGAAAATTTTCACTTGGATTTTTTTTTGTTTTCATCGCATGTCTCCATACTGAATAAAAAGATATTGCAGAAAGGAGAAAATAGCTAAAATAAAAAGAAAATGGCAAAAGAATAAAAAAAGACAAAAAAATAAAAGATAAAATTAAATTAAATGCAATAGAAAGATAAAGCAAAGAAATAAATGAAATGTAATAGAAAAACAAAGCAAAAAATAAAGTAAAGAATTGAAAGAATAAAAGCAGAAATTATAGAAAGATTGAGAAATTGATACCGTAAAAAGAAGGAAAAAGAGTTCTTTCATGCGACGATATCAAGATCAAGTATCAATATCAAGTGCGTGAGACAAAAACGCATTTTAGGAAACAAATGCGAAGCGCTTATGCAGAGTCGTAACGACAGATAATAAGTAAAGGCAATCATTTCGAAAGTGACAAAAATATCTTTGATATATAAAAAATATTATTGATATAGATATATATATATGAAAAGGGATGTACCCTATATATATAGGGTATGCTAGACCACCCATACACCCCTTTTCTTTCAAAAACTAAGCATTTTAGAGAAAAACGTTTTGAACAAAAATTGTATGGTTTTGAGGGGAACATAAGATGGTGTTATTGATTTGATCTTGAATGGCATCATTAAGGTCAAATCAAGGACACCTTTAATTTTTTTAATGGAATCCCCTATTTTTTATTGCATAATCGTATAATAAATAATTTTTGAGATATTTTATATTTTATATTAAAATATGTCAGATTAAGATACAAAATAACTCAAAATATTCTTAATGTAAAAATTTATTATAAAAACTTTATTATAATGTGTTGGAAAGCTCTCGACATAAGCTATAAGAATATGTAATAAAAAATAGAGGATTCTATTTAAGAAATTAAAGAAATAATATTGAGGAATCAACAGAAAGAATCAGACAAAAAGTTTGTTGTGTTCGAGAAGGACGTGCGAGCGTTACAAATTGGTAAACGAGCTTCGGCGTGCGAATATCGTTACATTAGGTCTTCTTTTTTCTTTTTCATTATACCTTTTGTTTATACCTGTTTGGTTTATACATGTCTTACGATTCTTATGCTTGTAATAAATGAAAATACACATATACTTATTAAACATTTATATATTAAAAATGCTTATCTATTTTTTCGCTTCCCTTCCTTGCATATAAGATAGATATGTAACTGCAGCACGACCGGTGGATGAGGGATAGCGCGATATGTTTGCGTGGACGTAAGAGAAAGAGATAATTTGCATGCATAGTGGGATAGGGATAATGCGAGGTATCTACAGGGTGTCCGATAATTCGCGGACTTCCTCTTAAGGGAAGGTAGAGGGTGTTATTCTGAATAGAAAAGTCTTGTACCATTTTGTGATTTTCTCAATATTTAAGAAAA
>JBCEZW010000120.1:11186154-11211723 GCA_039654385.1 Cataglyphis altisquamis
GTTTCCTCCGTCTGTCTAGCGAAAAATATGCACTTATATTGCACTTCTACGACAAGTAGCAGTACAATAAAACATTACACTTCAAAAAATGCTAGAAAATTATTTGCGTAAAATCAAATACATATCATTAAAATCTTTTTAAAACAAGGCGTATAAAATAAAAAATTTATACTTGACATTTTTATAAAAATTATCCCCTTTCTTTTAATCATAATAATTGATTATTAAGAAATAGTACATGTTTTAAATTAAATTTTTTCATTTTGCCAGCTGAAGAATTAAAAAATTTCATAAAAGTTTCTCTTATTGTAAATGCTACTTGCGTATTGTTTCCACCACGAGCATTTAGATTTTGCAATATTGTCTGATTTTCAGCTCTATTAGTATTATCTTCAAAATTGACAGTATAATTATTGTCACTTTCTTTAATGAAATTGTGTAGCACATATGTTGCAAGTATAATAAAATCAACATATTCGTGTTTGGCTTGAATTCGGCGATTATAAATTCAAAAACGTTGTGTTAAAATACCAAACATATTTTCAACTACTCTTCGAGCAATAATTATGTGACAAGCAATAATTATAAATTCTTTTATCGTCAGTATCTAAATGCTTTCCGGGATATAATCTAAGAAGATAGGTTTTAAAGGAAAAGCTTCATCACCGACTATAACATAAGGTACTTTTATTGAAGTACCAGGCAGAATCGTTCGGCAAGCCAGACAGCATCATTCGGAACATTTAATGTTTTCTCTTCAAATCTTTTTTCCATCTCAGAATGTGCCAAAATGCCTCCGTCGCTGTTTTTCCATACGCATCAACATCAACCATGATAAATTTATAATTAGCGTCGACAAGAGCCATCAAAACAATGGAAAATGATTTCTTATAATTAAAATATTTTGACCCACTGTTACACGGTGCTTGAATAATAACGTGTTTGCCATCCAGAGCGCCTAAACAATTCGAAAAATTCCATATCTTCCAGAATTCTTTTCCAATTTCTTTCCATTTTTCTTGTGTTGGTAGTGGCATGACTTTAGACATTAATTTATCGACAATAGCTCTGCATGTTTCAATGATTATTTTCCAAACTGTTGTGACTCCAAGACGATAACTAAATGAAATTGTTTTAAAAGAATCTCCTGTTACTAAATATTTGAAATATTGATATAAGTATTTATGTAGTTATTTATTAATCTTTGCACATAAATTATATCTATATATTGCGACGAATTTTCCTTTTGCGAACGCTGCACGCGCCCGCCGTCACGATCTCTCTGTCGCGCGGATGTTTGGTTGCGCCGACAAACGGGATAATGATTTGCCGGACAGGAGATGAGGAAAAAGGATCGTGAACAAAAAAAAAAGAATCGAAAGATATAATTACACGCTGGGAGGGAACGGGGTGGAAGATGTTCCGCGCGGGCCGTGACGAAACCTTAAAACTCGCGAAAATTTTAATTGGGCGCCAGATACGGTCTTGCACGTATCAATTCGCTACATACGCGAGATAGACGCGAAAAAGACGCGAAAGAAAAAAATAGATTTCGTCGCGGGCGGACTAGCTCACCTAACAGTAGAGGGACAAGGTGCATGTTGAACGAACATGATATAGAGACAAGAGGCGACAAAGATAGAGCGACAAATACACGTAAAATGACAGTAAACTCGTGAAGTAACAAGAAAATAACAAATTTATTACGGTGAAAGAATTGGATCCGGATGGATAAATCATAAAGAAAGCGGTGAATTATTTGGCGTCGATAAATTCGCGGAAGCGAGACTGGATGTTAGAGACAGCTTAAAAGCGCTGCGGAAAATAAGACGCTGTTAAATCAGGATCGGTCGGGCCTATGCCCGGGCAAAATTATACCGAAATTATCGATATGTTCTCGACCCCTCGTGGATCGATAATATATCGCTCGCTATCTTAACATGTCGTACGTCAACCGCATGCATCCAGTGCACCCCTAAGCATGCACGGTGCATATATTGCTCGCAACGCTTTGTACGATATTCCGTACCAACCGCGAAATCACTCTATCGCTCATCCATTTCAACGCATATAATTCGACGAAAAAAATAATAGACAGAAATATATCCACACGAAACACACTCACACTCGAAGGCTAACAAAAGAAATACATAATCGCGAGACACACTCACACTCGGCGAAAGACTACTCACGCATACCGCACTTAGACGCTAGACGGTGAGAAATTTCGCGACTACTATATTACGTCGTATTATCGATCCGCGATCTCCAAAGAGACGATACATGCGGTATAAAACGCGCAATATTAATTGAATCCGCGAAACCAATATTCAGGACGTTTTGATGTTGGGATCGCTTGCTGACGTGGCCGTGTCGCAATCGCAATTACGCTAAGGATGACGCAATAAACACCAAAATTCCGGGGTGCGTGTTATCACGACCAATCGCATGATATAACACGCGAGGCAGCCGCCGTGCAGTACGCTCATGATCGTACCAGGAGCGTGTACCCCCGAGATCGCGATCAATAATTTTCGCAGGGCCCTTTTGAGAAGGCCTCGGCGTGTCCCGCCTGGATCTCGGGATCGAGGAACGCATTGGTGACTCTCAACGACCTCTTGTCCTCCCGCCGCGCCTCGCCGCGATGGAGCTCTTTTGGGGCACGTCTCCGCACGGTCTTACGTCCAGGCGCGAGAATTCCCTTGTCCTCTGACGCTCCTCATCTCACGCTTCCAAATTCGGCTGTTGATAATTCCCTTCCGTCTCATGTCCTCCCGAAAGTCGCCCCTCATCTTCAGAGTTGTTTTGATGGTTGTTTTTCCTGCTGCTTTCTCGCTCCTCCGATAAGGCTTCTATATCGTATCAAAATAATAAAACAATAACTAAAATTAAAAATAACGTAATAAATCCGATAAAAAACGCCCCTCTGGAGATTTCGGTATGGCTCTTGCGATTTTCGCGCGAGCGTGTATTCCGCGCTCAGCGATTGGGGAGAGATCCGGTGAACGCGCGCGGGATGGCAGTGTCACCCCCCATTCCCAAGAGAGATCGTACCGACATCGATTATCTCGATAGCCACCAGACCGATTATTCGGATTTTCGGAGGTCGGAGAACTACCGAAACCTCCAGAATATTGACACAAAGTGGACGGTAACCAATCACAACAAAAACAAACGCAGACCGACGCCACTTCACGGGACTAAAAGTAATCGTCTCCCTGCAGTCGTATCTAACATACGTCGACGGGTCTTTAAGTAATAATGCTCGCAGACGCATCGCAGAGGTGGAAGCGGTAGATAAGGAACAATATGCCAGAGTACGAATACTATTTTTATTTTTAAAATGGCGATCGGTGGTTACCCGGCAAACAAAAATGTATCAAACATACGAAAAAGTCCGCGCGGGGAAAAAGAAAAAGAAAAGAAAAAAAAACAAAAAACGACAAACGGTGTCCCGGACCTCGGACGGGACAAAAACAAGCAAAAAAGAAATATCACACGGTAGCGAGTGAGGAGGCCTACAAAAAAAGGAGCAGGGACCTAATTTAAGTCAGAGCGGAAACGGCCCCGGCTGGACGATCTCTCCCGACGGCGGAAGTCCTCCACGCTGCGGGAACGGTGGTTCCGGGGTGGGCTCTCCGCTCTCCAGCACTCCGTGTCTCCGCACGGGCAATTTTTAAGGGTATAGCCGATCTCGCCGCATCGGTAGCAAAACTGCCGATGCGGCTCGGAGCACGCATTGTAGCGGTGCGGCCCCCCGCAATTCCAGCATTCCATCGGCCGGTCTTTCTGACGGGGCTTCCGCCAGATCCCTTCCGGAGGCATAATGGTTGGGCGCGTGCCCGCTCCTCCGGGCTCGCCCGTGACACTCCTGCGCCCATCTACGGATCAGTCTGAGTAGACTTACTGGCCGTGTTACGGCCTGGAAAACCCGATGTTCTCGAGCCCCACGGGATATCCTTTCCAGCTCCTCGCGCAAGTCCGCCTTGAAATCGGGGTGGCGGCTGGCCATCTCATCTAAGTGCTTCGCGCATTCGCGGAGAAAATCGCGGAAGCTCATTCTTCCTCCTCGGTAGGCAACCCTCGGTAGCTCAACCTAAGGATTAGAGACCATATAAGATTGTAGATCCTTGACATGGATCTTCCCAATCATTTTATTTCCTTCATCTGCCAGCTCGTATACGACTGGCGACAATATCTTCGAGATGGTGAACGGCCCATGGTATTTCGCCGCTAATTTCGCTGAGATGGCATGCGCTACGGATGACAATAAATGCTATCTTTTCAATACCTTATCGCCGATTACAAAGTGTACATCGCGTTTACGCAAATTATAATAATGCGATTACTTGTGATGAGTGGCCTCTAGATTCTCTACCAGTCTCGCAAAACTTGAATTCGCTCCATACGCTCCTTCCATTTACCGATCGCGGCTTTCTCAATCTCGAGCTCAGGCTCCTAAGCTTCTCGCCTCGAGTTTATCGTCGACAGTTCCCTATCGAAATTCAAAAATGCGTAGCATGTAACGACGTATGATACACCGAATTATACGCGAAACGAAATTCTACCAAGTGCAGATCCCAATCTCGATGATCCTGCTCGATAAATGCAGTGATCATCTTTCGATGTTAACGGATCTCATCCGTTAACAATACACGAAGGGTTTCCCATTGGTTTATAACTAGGTCTTCGATAGTCTCGTGAATCATTTTACCGTTTGCTCTTCGGAGTGGACAACATTCCACTCCTTTTCGTAAATAAATCTTGTATGACCAGAAGATACGCGAATCCGCTCCTCGAGGTGGGAATGGGCCCATGATATCCATAGCGACGACCGTCCACGGAGTATCGACCTTTTTTCGCCCCATTAAGCTAATGGGAACGTCCTGTTCCATTTTAGTTCGTTGACATGTATCGCAACGCCGGATATAATTTACGACTTTTCTAAACATACGCGGACAATAATATTGCCGCGATACTCGTTTTCTCTATGCCTAGGTGACCTGCCTAAGGAACGTCATGATTAGCTCGAATAACATCGCGACGCAAATCTCGCGGAAGCACCAGCTTCCACTGTTCTAAGTCGTCAACTACTTGCAACACGACAGGATTCTGTTCGGAAATATAACCGGTCGATCTCGATTTTCCAACTCGGGTATTTACGCGGCTCGCTTTGGATATTTCGCACGCGCGGGTCGTACCATTCATCTCCGGTGATCGCAATAGCGCAATAGTTCTTCGACGGGTTCATATAATCGCGATAGCGCGTCGGCAACGTGATTTAGTGTCCCTTTCCGATGTTCGATTTCGTATTCATATTCTAATAAATCGAGAGCCCATCTTGCTAACCGACCAGTTGGATTTTTTTTTCAAATTATGCAACCAACAAAGGCTGCTATGATCGGTAATGACTTTAAACTGGTAGCCCTCTAAGTACTGTCTAAACTTTCGAATTGCCCATATGACTAGGCATTCCTGTTCCATCGTGGAATACTTTTTTTCTGCTTCCGATAGCGCGCGACTTGCAAATGCGACCACGTGTTCCACGCCTTCCGATTCTTGCGCTAACACAGCGCCTAATCCGACCGAACTCGCGTCCGTTTGTAGTACGAACGGTAACTCAAATTTTGGGCATGACAACGTAGGCGGTGATATAATGTATGATTTGACCGTTTCAAATGCCGATTTTTTGTCCTCCCCCCCAATCCCAAGAGTAGTTCTTCCGAAGGAGACGCGTCAGTGACTCTAATTTTGATGCATATTACGGTATGAATCGTCTGTACCACGATGCCATCCCAATATAACGACGTAATTATTTAATGTTTCTCGGCGGCGGGTATTCAACTATCGGCACGGTTTTGTCCGGATCGATCTTTAATCTCTCTTGTTGGACTAAGAACTCGAGATATTTAACCTGCGATCGGCAAAATTTACTTTTCTCCTGATTAATCGTAAGAGCGGCTCCTTTGATTCTATCCAAAACGCATTTCAGCCAAACGAGATGTTCCTCAAACGTTCGCGTCACGATAACAATATCGTCCTATTTGGACGATATCGTTTATTTAACGAAAGCGTGCAGCTCCATTTCCGGTCCGATAAGACGATCAAGTAAGCGTTGAAACGTCGCGGGTGCCCCGGTAAAACCAAACGGCATTCTCGTAAAATGAAATAGGCCCTTACTCGGTACCGTAAACGCTGTTAATTCATGACTATTTTGCTCTAGCGGGATCTGAAAATACGCTTGACTCAGATCGATGGTCGAAATATATCGGGCGGTACGCAATTTATCCAAAATCGAGTTTATGTATGATAATGGATACGCGTCTTTCTTTGACACCGTATTTAACTTTCGAAAATCGAGACAGAAACGATAGGTGCCATTCGATTTCTTTATCATTATGACTAGATCATTCGCTTTTTGACGGCTCAATTATTCCCGCTTCTAACATTTTATCAACCTCTGCGTAAATTGCTTCCTAAATTTTTGGCGACATCGGGTAGTAGCGCTGTTTAATTGGCGTGTGATTTCCGACATCTATCCGATGTTCCGACAAATTAGTTACCCCGGGTTTACTCGGATCTCCTACGATCTCTGACGCGAGAAAATTTTTTAATCGTCATTCCTCGGCCGATGATATCTCAACTAACCCACAACAAATAAGTAAAGTTTTACGCGACCTACGAATCCGAGCTCCTCTCTGGGAATTTGCCATATTCGGCGAGAGCGTCCTTTTGACGGCGGTAAGCGGTCCGGTTGCGAGGCTTTCTCCGTTTTCGCGGAAACCATCCTCCATTCGGCACTTTCCCTTCCCGTTGTCCTTACGCGGCACGAGGAATTACCGAATTTCGTATCAAAGTCATACCCCACACCTGAATTATCCGAAAAATACCAAAGGTGTGTCGCGAAATTTACACCGATTCCAAACAGATAGACAAGAAATCTATTTCGAGTATGCACGGTAGCGCTAAGATGGGTAACGCGTAAACTTTCAAGGATTTGATTCGATGACGGAGCGTAATCGGTACTTAGAGTTCTCTTTTTGTCCGTGTGGTTTGGACCCGTAGCCATTGTTACGCGTTTGCCATCCAAACTTTTAAATTGTAAATGTAATTCCCTCACTAATTCGACTGCTGACGGTCCGAGAAACGTGCGACTCGAGTATTTCGTTTCTCATAATCTCGACACGTAAAAACAATAACGATGATTCATCACGACCACCAAACGCACTATAATTCACATTAATTTTGCACGACACGAATAGGGGATATCTTTGGAGTAGGAGTCGGGTTCCCCCCATTAATCAACCCCCTTACTCTTTTCACGAACAATCAGGACATGTGCGCAAAGTTACTTCGGCGCGACCGCAGCGATAACAATGCATGCGCGGCGTGGTCTCACAATCGCGCGATAAATGACCGATGCCATCACAATTCCAACATTTTGCGGTAGATACGCGCGGAAGTCGAATTCCGGGTATCGAGGGTTGCGAGCCGTACTCGAAGCCACAGACGCTTTGTCGGTCGAGGTTTTCGCGGCGCGATCTTTTCGCCGTTTTTCCTTGCGCGAGACAGCCCCCGAATCCGCAGAATTCGACGAAGTATTTGATTGACGCGGCGACCGTGTCATGTTTATGCGCTTGTTTGTTAACATAGCATGGGGATCGATAGGCCAGGTCAAGGAATAAGGATTTATCGGGAGTCGGCGGAGCGACTAACGCTGCGCTAATTGATGACTGGCTTCTATGCGTCGCTATGTCCTCTAACGCGTCGAGATCGTCCACTTCATCCCGGCGCATCGCGATCTGCAAACGCGGCAACATATTTTGAAACGCGTAACTAACTTGTTCCGTTGCTCTTCAAGACGGCGACAACCGATTGTACATTGCCCTCAAGCACGTGAGATAATCCCCCACGGACTTCTGTTCCCCCTGCGTTCGTCTTATTATCTCGTCTTTTAGCGCAAACTGAAAGTCCGGATCCCCGAATCGCGTACGCGCCACGCGGATCTAAACGCGACCCACGTCGATAATCGATCTCGTCTTCCGCGAAATCAATGTAGCGCGATACCCGATAAAAAGAATGGTAAACAGCGGAGAATATCCTCATCCGCTACCTGCACTAAATCGCGACCCTCTTCGATATGCATCAAAAACGTTTCGGCGTCTTCCCCTTACGCACCCGAAAATTTCAAATTCCATTTTCTCATGACATTATACGCTGTCATCGCGGAATTTTCCGGAGAATCGCGCGTGGAATTATGTCCGGGGGTGCGGGGTGTACCCAAAGAGCGTGACGACCCTGGCGGACTGTAGCGCGGCATCGGACTATCCGGACGATCCGGTTCCCCCGGGAACTCCAGACGCTCATCCGACATCCCGTTCACTCTATCCGCGGACGATATTCGAAATCCTTCCCTATCGTCACGCACGCGACGCAACAATCGAGCGATTAAAGTCGAATAACTTCCGTTCGTCGAAAATCTACGCCTATGTAATTCCTCGACAAGTTGTTCGTGATTCAAAACAAAAACCCAGTCGTCCTCGGGATCAACTCGACTCATACTGTCTTCCCGATATTCAAATTTGAGATATAAACACAGGACCGTTACACGACGACAATAATATAACACAATTCCAGCGCGAACATGAAAAGACAGAAAAACGATATCTTGATCAGTTAAACAAAAGCTAATAATATACTATACGAACAAACCTCTCACAACGGTTAAATTCGACGAAATTATTTTCGCGATAATATCGAATAATTTTCTCACTAAATTTCAAATTAATGCTTAATTGTCCGTGAGGTTACAAAAATTACGATTTTTTCATTAATTAATTAATTCATGGGCGCACAACACGAAAAGAACGGAGAGGATTGAAAAAGAAACGAAAAGGAAAAAAAGAACAAGCTTATTATTTACCGTTTTTCACGAAATTCGTTATCAAAATATCCCGAACGACGCACCTCTTACTTTCCCCTCGAATTCAACACAATTTTCTAAAACTCTCCTTCTAACAACGTGGCCCCACGTTGGGCGCTAAATTTTTGCGACGACTCTTCTCTCCGCGAACCGTCGAACGCTGCGCTCGTCCGCCGTCGTGATCTCTCCGTCGTGCGGATGTTCCGTTGCGCCGATGAACGGGAGTATGATTCGCCGGACGGAAGATGCGGGAAAAAGGATTGTGGACAAAAAAGAGAATGGGGATATAATTACACACCGGGAGAGAACGGGGTGAAAGGTGTTCCGCGCGTGCCGTGACGAAACTTTAAAACTCGCGAGAATTTTAATTGGGCGCCAGATACGGTCTTGCACGTATCAATTCGTTAAATACGCGAGATAGACGCGAAAAAGACGCGAAAGAAAGAAATAGATTTCGTCGCGGGCGGGCTAACTCACCTAACGATAGAGGGGCAGTGCAGATGTTGAACGCACACGATATAGAAGCAAGAGGCGACAAAGACAGAGCGACAAATACATGTAAAAGAAATTAAATACGTCGACCGTAACAAAGAGATAACAACTTTATTAATTTAGAGGTGTGTCCGAATGATAACAACGATAAGCGGTGATATGCTCAGTGTTAATTAAGTTCGTGGAAGATAGTCTGGGTGTTAGAAACGACTTAGCGCCAAAAATAAAACGCCGTTAAATTAGAGCCGATTAGGCCTGTGCCCGAGCGCAATTATACCGAGTCGATTATCAGACCCCTCGCGGATCGATAATATTTTGCTCACTATTCTACCATGTCGTATGGTTACCACATGCATCCAGTGCACCCTTAGCATGCACTTCGCTAATCTAGTTCGCAACGCTCAGAACGATACTCCATACTTTCCGCGAAATCACTACCTCAATCATCCATTCTAACGCATATGATTCGACAAAGAATATAATAAACCGAAATATTCGCATGAAACGCCCTCACTCTCGACGGTTAACAACAGGAATACCTAATCGCGAGACACACTCTCACTCGACGATTAACAACAAGAATACCTAATCGCGAAACACACTCACACTCGGCGACCTCACACATACACGACTTAGATACTAGACGGCGAGAAATTACGCGCTAATATATTATGCAGAGTCTCGGTCCGCGATCTCCAGAGAGACGATATACAACGCAATATTTCTAGAGTCCAATACTCGAGACGTTACGGGGCTTGGATCGCTTGCCGACGGGGCCGTTTCGCTAATACAATTACGCTACCATGACGCGTAATCGCTAAATTTCCGAGCGAAACTCGAACGCGAACACAACACTAAAATACGGCCACGACGGCAGAACGACGCGATCCCGATATCGCGAACATGCGTGGCTAACACGTAACGGGATAACCTCACCGGCACGATGCTCTCTTCTCGGAAGTCCGGAAGTACGACAGCTCCTCCTCGTTCGGTCTCGTCCTCTCGGAGTCCTGCCGCAACCACGCTTTCGCACTCCTCGCTCTCATCCGGGATCTCTCCTTGCACGCCCACGCCTATTTCACTCACGTATTTCGCTCTCGCTCCAAGCACGTCTAACATTCGCTCACGCTCGCGCCAGTCTGACCCGGGAACACCGCGATCTAGAATCGGTAATGCCGGGCCAGCCGGGGATGCGCGACCGGGGTGCGTGTTATCACGGCCAATCACGCGATAACACGCGAGGCAGCCGTCTGACGGCACGCTCATGATCGTATCGCGCGCGCACTCCCGAAATCGCGATCAATATTTTTCCACGGGGCCCTTCGGAGAGGACCTTGGCGGATTCCGCCGGGATCTCGGAAGCGAGGAACGCAACGGTGTCCCTCGCCGACCTCCTCTTTTTCCCGCCGTACCTCGCGGCGATAGAGCTCCTTCGAGATCCTTCGAGGCACGTCTCCGCACGGTTCTGCGTCGAGGCGCGAGGATCCTTTTCGTCTTCTCGCGCTTCTCGCCGCGCTACCGAATTCGGTGGTTGATAATTCCTTTACTTTTTCCTTTCGTCCTCTCGAAGGTCGTTTTCCGAGTTGTTGTGATCGTTGTTTTTGATGCGGTCGTTTTCACGCTTCTCCGGTAAGGCTCCCGTGTTGTATCGAAATAAGGAAATAATAATACAATTAAAAAGATGAAATAAGTCCGACAAATAACGCCCCTCTAGAGATTTCGATACGGCTCTAATGTTTTGAGACTGGCGCGTTTTCCGCGCTCAGCAATCGGAGAGAGATCCGGTGGACGTGCGCGAGACGGCAACGTCACCATATATATTAAAATTAATGTTTTTTTTTTAATACATTTACATTGCAGTTATTGTGATATAACTAAATTAAATATGATTGTCAATTAAATTTAAATGTAATTTGAATTTATTGTTGGTCTTAATATATACTTTAAAAGTTAGTAACTATAGTTTTTTTATATCTAAAATTTTTTATGTATATATTTTTATTTGTATTGAACTTATTTTGAAAATCAATTTTGTATTATAAAAGATAAAATACATTTTAATTTGTTATGAAAAGAATTCGTCTATAACATTCCTATAAATACAAGATTGGTTTTATGACAAATACTATTTCAAGTTACAAATCCTCACAAACTGAATTGCTTTTAAATACTTGGCTAGTTAACTATTGATTTCATATTTATTTTTTATCTTTTATTTTTTATAAGTTATTTTTTAGATATATATTTGGCGTATTTTTTTACCTTTATGAAGTTTTTTTTAGTGAAATAAGATATCCAGTAATATCAAAAAGATTTGCACGATTAATTTGTTAATAATTTTTTAATGAATAACATACAAATATTAAAACTTGCTATAAGTTATTCAAACTCATAACTTTGACAAAATATAATATATCAAAGTTAAAGCTATTTGCAGAACTTATACATGTTAAAGTAAATATCAATTTAATAATGAAAAAAATTTTGTTTATTTTTTGTCTTTTCTTGTATATTTATCATTCTTGTTCCCAAAAATGAAACTAAAGCTCAAGAAACGACATTTCGAGCTATATAAGAGATAGAGACTAAATCGCAGAAAATATTCATAAGCTATAGCAAGAAGAGATATCCAAGAAAAATTTGAAGCTTGAAGCGCTAAGGTAACTGTATAAAGTTACAAGGAGACTATTTCGAAGGGTATAAAAGAAAATTGTAAATAAAATAAGCATAACATTTTTTTATAAAGTAAGGCCGGAAAATTTTTAATAGCATCTTATATATCCTTATACATTATAAATTGATATCAATAAATAAGCCAATAAAATAAATCTTCAAATTATTAAAATTATATAATTAGTATTCACACACGCGCGCGCGCTCGAGCACGCACACGCACACGCACACACATATTCGCACGCACATGTGCATATATATAAATTTTATAGAAATAATATTATTGTTTTATATTTTACAGGAGATAATAATGTAGAAGAAAATTGCAATGTGAATAAAATTATTCTAGTTAGTGGAAAACACTATTATGCACTTAATAATTATCGAGAAACTATTGGAAACAAAAATGTGGCTATCATCAGGATAGAAAGTCTATGCCCATTTCCTGTCCACGAATTATTGGAAGAAATTGAAAAATACAAACATGCGAGAAGTAAAAAGCATTTAATTATTTTATAGATGTTGGATTGTATAGGGTATCCCAAAACACCCTAGACAACGTTCATGAGCGGATAGAGTATAATAAACTGAACAAAAAAGTCTTTTACCATATTTTGCAATATTAATTTAAAAAGATCGACGAATGAGCGCGCGTTTCGCGCGGCTAGACCATGGGACGTTCATGGGATGTACTGTAGGCGTGCCAGTGGCGAGCTTTGTAATGTCGCATGGCAACGAAAAGTTTGGTTTCGCGACGAAAGTCTAGGTACGCGTGAGTCCAAACTTTGGTAAATATGCATATTGCATCGACCTCACCGATTTCAATGACCTTGACATATGTTGTCAAGGACATGACTTTGAGTAACTTTTTCTTATTTCTATAACTTAATCGACGATCTCTTATAGTTTTCGAGATATGCGATTTTAAAGTTTCACAGTTTTAATGTAGCATGTACTTTGTAAGTTGTAAAGCAAGGTCGTGCCTATTGGAGAGGTGGGTGCGGGAAGGGGGCTAAAGGTTCCCCTTGCACCCTCCCACCGGTGTGTATGTGTGTGTGTGTGTGTGTGTGTGTGTGTGTGTGTGTGTGTGTGTGTGTGTGTGCGTGTGTGTGCGCGCTCGCGTGCTTCCTGTCCATGCATATACTTTGGTATATTTCAAACTTTTTTGTTAATAACTTTTTAATAAACGATGATTAAATTAGAAAAAAAAATTACTCAGAATTATGTCCTTGACAACATAAATCAAGGTCATTCAAATCGGTGAGGTCGGCGCTAATATGCATATTTTACCCGAACTTTTTGTGCTCTATCTGCTCACGAGCATTGTCTAAAGTACTTTGGGACATATACAAGATGACTATGACTTGTCAAAAACGCAATTATTTTTAGAAATGGTTTAAAATATTTATGCTTAAATATTTTCAGTTTTTATTTGGAGCCAAGAAGAACCGCGAAACATGGGCGCGTGGAATTTTGTTAAACCACGTTTTGAAACTTTGTGTGGACGACAAGTAAGTTATACATAAAATTTTCATAGAAATTAGTTTATAATTATAAGTGATATTAATCTTGTTTTCTCTAAAATTGTCTTATATAAATTATCATATAAAAAAATACTAATAAATATAAATAATAAATCAGAACTTTTGATTTATACTTTCAATTAAAATATAAAAATATAAGATAATATAAAAAATATATACAATGATAAAATATATTTAAATATATATAAATAATAATAAGATAAAATATATTTAAATAAGATATAAATATATATTATATCTTATATATTTATAATGATTCAGTGTTCTATTCTTGCTATTGGATATGTTCAGAAAACTGTCAAAATTAGAGAAGATTGCGATTCCCCTGAAAAGAATCGTTCTTTTACTTGCAAAATGTTTTACATTTGATTGTTTAGTGGCCTTGAAAAGAGTCTGTTTGCATGCTGCAATTATCGTTGGCATTCACGTCAGATAATAGTTAGCTTGTAATGTACTTCAGCGGTCCTGGCGCACTGGTTGTTCGTCTTCATGAAGAGTGCGTTGCATATGTTTACGCTCCTCCTGTTCTTGCGTCTTTAGTGATCTCTTCCAGTCGTTGGAGTCTAATTACGTCTCCTTCTTCTCTGTGATTGCCAAACCTATTTATATACCTCAGTAGATCCGGTCGAAACGGTCTGTATGCACCGGCCGTTCTGGCACGTTCTGGACAGGCAGACAGCGATCAGAAGAACGCTGGAAATGTCTGAAGTATAGACGTGGCGAGATGTAATACCGTACCCTGTTATCCCAGATCATAAAGAAATAACGTAGCAGTATGGTAAATTTAAACAATGCCAGGTCTATCGACCGTAATTTTCACTAGCCAGAAATGAAACCAACATGCTTTGCTTCGACGGACTTCGATCTTAGGTTCGGTCAGTTGGAAATTCGTCGTGCTTGTAGCTTTGTAAAAAATCCTGGTGCGGTGTAATGAACATGGAAGATCTCGAGTCAACCATCTCAGTGACAGACTTGTGACTTCCGTCTAAATTGTGGCTTCTGTCCAGGCTGTAGCCTCCGCCTAGGCTATGGTTGCTCTTGAATTATGTTTGTAATATGAGCTATCTTCTCCGCTTGCTGATCCGTGAATGTTCGACAAATCTTGTGCCGCGAGATTTCATATACTCACTATCGTGACTTTTCACACTTGCAAGAAAGCTGTCTAGTGGCAAAAGCGCGAGTAAACTTTAAATTTGGACTCTTGCGAGAAAGTTTCTTGCACAAGCAGTTTTGTCCAGACACGTTTTCTAGTTGATGTGTGGTAAATGTGCAAGTGAGTCTGCGGTGTCTTGATACCATAGAACCCTCTCCTCCCTTCGTTGTAGAAAATTTTCCTCTTTTTATATTTTATTTAAAAAAGAAGCGGATGTATGTGTGGTGGACGTATAGTTTATCCAGCCCTCATTTTTGCTATGATAAGTGTTCTTTTGTTACTTTGGCTCTTCCTTTGTGGAGATGGTTTTACTTTCATTTATGTCTTCTAAGAGATGTGTATGCCGGTTTGAGTCTATCGATCAAAACATTTGTGATTTTTTTTATTTATGCGTATTTTAAACGTTTGCTCCTCTCGGTCGAGCACTTCATATGATCCGTATTGGTGTAGATTGCTGATTGCCGCATCATATCTTATGAAGACATATATTCTAATGTTCACGTTTTTAAATACAATGTTGATCTTTGGCGTTTATCTCGTGATTGAAATCATCTCACTGTTTTCTTCAATCTTTCGACGAAGTCATGGTCGTCTTTGTATCCGTTTTTCCTATTGATTATGTAGGAATTGTCTCGGTACTTGTATCGGTTCTCCGTTTGTTATTTCGGCGGGAGTGGTCTCTTACCATTTACTATTGACTTGAGTAGTATGCCATTGTTCTCAAATATGAGAAACCAATCAGGTGTATTAAACGAATAAGTCGGCAAATTGATCCATGATAATTTTTGCCGATATGCTATATCAGACAATTCATTCGAAAAATAAATACTTTGCTACCGTTTCTACAGTGATGACTGGCATAGGAATGGCTTCTGAATCTACTATCTCCTGAAATAATCGATAATTGTTAGGCAATATTTGTAACTTGCTAATATCGATAATGAGACTTCACATTACGTAGTGACGGAGAATACACATGCGGTTAGCTAATATAACATTAAAGTCGAAAATTGGAGGATTAGTGTAGAGGAGAGATAAGAATGAGAAACGAAGAGTGACTCTGCTGAAAATGTTTGATTAAAACATAATCTGTTTTAATCGGTTTTAATCGATTCAAACATACGCGCTCGGATTAAAAAGTAACCGATTTTAATTTCGAATGAATTATAATCGGTTTTAATATCACTTTCGCGGATTATTTCTAATCCGATATCGTTACATTCTAATCCATATTGTTGTCAATCCAAATAAACACGAATAATCCAATGGATATGTAATCTAAAATAATCTGCCTAAATCGTATATTTGACTATTTTCAATACCGTATTTTCGGTATTAAAATTATTGAAATCCCGATTAATTCTAATTACTTTTTTTTTAATCGGTTTTAATCGAACATTTTCAGTAGTGGAGGTGAAAAGACAGAGAAGACACAGGAAAGAAAAGAATTATAAAAATAAAGTAGTTTAGCAGAAAAAAAGAAAAGGAAAAATAATAAAAAAGAAATGAGGTTAACGAGCGGAAAACAAGAACAAAAAGAAAAAAAGAAAGATATCAGTAATTGAGAAAGACGGACAGATGGCGCCAATGGTGAAAAGGACGGGTAAAAGCAAGACAGACAGAAAATGAGACACTGGATAAATGAGTAGGAGAAGAGAAGGAGCATGCAGGAAATTTAAAAAAAAAAATAATAGAAAAGATATAGGTAAAGATGTAAAAGTTTATAAAAGAGCAAATGAAAAAAATTAAGAAGAAATTAACGGAGCATAAAATGGCAAGCGAAAGGAGAGAGATAGAGAAAAAAAATTGTGGAATAAGAATAAAGAGAAAAACAAATGGAGAAAAACAAACTCGGAGAGAATTAATGAGAAGAGAGAAACCCATAAAAATAACATACAATATATACATATATATACATATATATACATATATATATATTAAATTAGATTAGACTAGAGTAGATATAAATTTATTGAATCCCCTTGGGGTTACAATCTCTTACATAATACTTACAGCTATCTTAACACTAGCTTACAAACTTAATCTAACTTAATTCTAACTTATCTTACTTAATCTCTAATTATCTTTAAACTACCTACACACACACACACGCTATTTGCCCTACTCTAGCTTGGGACCTCCGCTTCCGACTCATATCATGTTTCCAATCATTTCACACATCTCATTCACACATCCCACATCCCTCTCTCTCTCTCTCTCTCTCTTTCTCATTTATTATGAATTATAAAAGAGTGTACATATAAGAATCATACCTATGCACGCACATATACATTGTCTTTCAAAGCGTATTTACACATTCAAGCAAATAATTGTACATGAGCGCTGCAATCGCGCCTTGAGGGACAAAATCGTTTTGCATGTGTGCATGCGAGCGTACGTACGAGATCTGAAACTGATGGAAAACGTAAATCTTATAACTCTGTATACGATCATCATCTCTAGATTGACTGCACCAATCTTATTCGAACCGGTCGCTATCGAAAACTTGTATCCATATTATATAATAAAAGTGCTGTTAGATTTTTTATTAACGACTTTAGTTCTTAAATATCCTAATTGAAAATTTATTAAACCTAAAATTTTGGATAAACTACTTGGTAGCGCCGCGGTCCCTGTACAAAGGCAAAACCGTTTACAAGCTAGAAAGTATTTTTCTTATGTATTTGGAGTCGCGATGCTACTGCGACGTTTGATTTCTTTACTCAGAATTAATTAAAAATATAATTTTTGCATTCTTCATAATTGTTACCAGATACTTTGTATTTTTAAAGGTTAATTTTTTAACAGTGTTTATTAATTTTTTACTATAAAATTTATATTTATTGCACATACAACTTTGAATCCTTTTTATGTATGTACTATTATATGTTATTTATCTATTTAAAAAAAATTAGATTATTGAATGTTTTAGAGTTTTTATTATACTTATATTTTATTTACCTTTTATAACATAATGGATTATCTTTTCAGTTAAAATACTGTGGTCGAAAACCCATGGCAGCGCCAGCTGTAGGAGATGGACAAATACATCAACAAGAAGCAAATGATGTTATTGTTAAACCATTTATAATGAAATAATGATAAAATATATATAACCTCACAACCTCTACACTGCCCAACTTTTCTTTCTGTTCCCTAATAAGGTGAATGAAAATGGAAATATTCCATAGGAATGGAAATATTCACGCGAATGTAGATATTCCCAGTTTTATATTCCCCTCGCTAGGAGAATTATTGTCAGGCAGTGCACAATATTTTACAACACAATCTAAAAATAAGATTGTAACGGTTCACCTTTCCTGTACGCCACGGATCAGGCTTGCCGGTTTCCAGGATTCGAGAGAAGGGGGAAACTCCAATTTACTCTTCCGATAAGTTTAACAAAACAGTTTATTCAAAGCTTATAAAGAAATAATACAGTTAAAACGGCAATGTACACTACTAATAATATAAATCAAAGCATTAAGCGCGGACAGCGTGAACCAGGCGGTGTACGCTAATACAGAAACTAAAGCAATGAGCGTAAGCAGCGTGAGTAATGTGATACAAGCTAGTGCGCGGAACATGCATTAAGGCTTTACCGGTTTGAGTCTTGCAAAATAACTAGGCTAACGCGGTATGCACAGAATCGGGCGACTTGGTCCAGTATGTAAAAACGGAATCCATATTTATAGGCGAGAAAACGGAGCGGACTCGGACGTGACGGCTGTTATTACGAGGATGTGCACTGTGCGGCGATGTATCCTGAAAAGGACTGGCAAGGCCGTTGCTCGGCGGCTTATCTTTAAAAGGACTAAGCGCCAATGATGTATTCTGCCGTCACGAGTGAGCGCGATCCTTTTCGGGTCGCCTGCGATAGACGTATTAAATTATCTTCGATTGCGATATGTACAAAACGATCTGTTTTCGGTGGACTACTGGATACAATCAAACGATACAGTAATCGGTCGGTCCGGTAAAGTATAACCCCTTAGTTTAACGAATCGGTCGGTCGGTGGGATATAATCCCTCGGTTTAACGAATCGATCGGTCGGTCAGTTTACCGGAGTACCCTGTGTACGAATCGGTCGGTCTGGTGGGGTGAACCCACCCGGTATATTGGTTCGGTCAGTAATGCGTTGTCTTAATCTAACGCCGTCCCAGCAACCGGGAAGCCCGATCTAACCACGAGAAGCCCGTGACCTGGTGTAACGGTGTAACGGGATATGCCGTTCCAGCAACCGGGAAGCCCGGCTAACCATGAGTAGCCCGTGGCCTGGTGTAGCAAAGGTATTCGGTGAGCGTCTGCCAGAAATCGGGAATCCCGACCTAACAAGTAACCCGTTGCCTGGTGTCTGCGGAGCTTGGTTTCGGATCTTGATTCGGACAGAACTCAGGATCAGGAATTGATAACGATACGCTCGCCGGACCGCCTTATGTATTCGGCGCGGCTCTCCCACTCACGCGATTCGGCGCGTGGTAAGGTGGTCCCCTTGGTGGGGTTCACGCCATAGGTGCGAGCGTTTGGGGATGCCATAGGCACCATGCCTCATTTGGCGGGCAGATGATCTGACCCGCGAGGCGAGTAACGGTATCGTTACAAAATAAAGCTAAAAATGATAATGTAATAATATTGCACCCCAATAGAATTCGTGCACTTAGGCTTGTAATTATACTTATATCTTTACTGATCTATCATTTATTATTAATTTTCACAAGGTAATATTGATTTTTATTTTACAGCTGATTTTATTTTATCGTTTCTTATGTATATGTAGATACTATGTATATATACATATATATATATATATATATATATATATATATATATATGCATTATAGCAGTCAACTGACAAGTTATAACTCTCAATTTACGCAAAATATATCACTTATCAAATAATAATTTAAATGAAACATTTAATACATTTAGATAGTTATTAAACTTATTTAATATTCAAAGATTAAGTAATATTTAAAGTATGAAAGCTGATCCAGACTAAGTTGTCTGAGGGTAACGCAGGTCGGGGATGAATTTTTGCAAGAGACAATGACGAAGAAAGGAAGGAGAAAAAGAGAAGTTTGCGATTAATCGCATCTAATGCTAAAGCACAATATCGTGTATAATATATCGTGTTGAATATCGTGTATAATATCGTGTATAATAACATGTCGGAATGTGTTCAAAACATTCGACGTGATTTAAGCCGCAGTCGGTGGTGCCATATTCGAGTCCGAATATGTTCAAGGTCGCCGATGTGACTTAAATTACATCCAATTGTATCGTAGAGTCCCTAAAAGTAAGAATCTAGCATCTGATGTCTAATTTGTCTAAAGTTGTCTAACTTTTTATTAACGTGATACAAAATTGGCGGTAGTGATGACTTGAGCAGACTACTCCAGTAAAATAACTACATCACATCCATGTCGAATCCGCGTAATTTACATGGACGCATATTTATCCACAATTATTCATATGAATACAACGTTCTTTTTTTATCATCACATCGAAATATTTTATTCTCAAAATGTCAATAAATTTCATGCAAATATTTCTAAAATATTCCAAAAATTATTTATTTTTATTGAAAATTATTAATTGATCAATCAAAGTATATTGTATTTATCGCAATGTGATTTTTAATGAATAATCAATTAATGAACATTTTGATCTCTGTACTGCAGATGAGTAAATTTGTATTGAACAAGACAATATTACTCTATGATGAAAAGAAACAGTGATAAGGATCATAACAATTACAGGGAAGCATTAAAATAATTTTATTCTGATTGACAATACCAGAAACAATAACTAACAATTCCTTTGTTGTATAAAAATTGTTGGTAATCGATAAACCGATTACCGTAAGCGACTCATGGCCTTCTCTCACATGTCGCCCTCTACATTCACCGCGTATGAGTCTCTCGCGCCACAAGATAGGATGAACCGAATTTTTTGAAACGTGCATAACTACATGTGAATGAAAAATTGATTTGATCTTGGAATGATCTCTAAGGGTCAACTTGACCCAAAAACATGATAACATACAAGATATTTTGTATTTTATATAAAAATATTGCAACTTTGAAGCCTTATAACTCGGAAAGTACTTTAAAAAAAGCATTTTATCATAGTATTTTGGAAATCTCTCGAGATAAGCTACAAGAATATGCAATACAAAGTGGGCGGTACCATTTAAAAAATTAAAGGTGAATTTCACGTGACCTTCAAGCAATTATTCAAGGACAAATTAATGACACCATTTTATGCCTTCTCGAAACCATACAACTTTTGTCTGAAACATTTTTGCTGAGAATGCTTCGTTGAAGAATTATCAAAATGCATTTTTAAAAATGAGATACTCTGCATATATGCATGTTATATAAGAAAAATATATACATACATATGTGTGTATGATAAAATATTTTTTAAAAGAACTCCAGCAAATAAAAATTGCCTGCGGGATAAAATAATTTTTTACAATAACTAGATCACACATGCAAATTGCTTCTACAATAAAATATTTTTTAAAACAATCAGCACATGAATAAAAATCGCCTCTGGCATAAAATATTTTAAAAAGCAATTAGCACACAAATTTGATCGCCTTTGGCTTTTATGAATACGCATGTATATAAATTTATATAAATCTAAATATATAAATATATATCACACGTATACGTATATGCGTACATATATAATATACATACTTACAAATACATAGCTATATACATATGCCTATATATTATGTCTATACAATGTGTATGTATGTATTAAGTGCCGCCTCTCTGTCTGTCGGCCTATCGGCCTGATCGCGAACTACTTCCACATTTATGGATCAATTTTCTCGAAATTGGTATCGAAATTGTATTAATTTTTCGGAAATGGCTACTATGTGATATTTTCTTAATTTTACATCTCTACTCACCCACACACCGAAGCACCATTCACTCACGCATCCACACACGCACCTCCACATTTATGGACCGATTTCCTTGAAATTGGTACCAAAATTTTGTTAATTTTTCGGGGATGACTAATATGTGGTTTTTTTCAGTATTACACCCTCATTCCCCCCCCCCCCACGCACACACACAACTACTTCCACATTTATGGACGGATTTTCTCAAAATTGGTACCAAAATTTTGCTAATTTTTTGGGAATGGCTACTATGTGATCTTTTTGTGAGTTGAATGCGTGAATGCGTGATAGATAGTGTAAATTTTAAAAAACACCACATAGTAGCCATCCCCGAAAAATTAGCAAAATTTTGATACGAATTTTGAGAAAATCGATTTATAAAGGTGGAAGTATTATAATTGTGTTGGTGCATGGATGGCGGTGCAAAATTAAAAAAAAATTCCATAGTAGCTATCTCTCAAAATTTAGCAAAATTTTAATATCAATTTCGAGAAAATCGGTCCATAAATGTGGAAGTACATGTGTGGCTGCATGGGTAGATAGTGTGTCGGTGCGTGAGTGGATTTGTGAGGATGTAAAATTTAAAAAAAAAAACATTAACCATCCCCGAAAAATTAGCAAAATTTTGGTACCAATTTCGATAAAATCGGTCCATAAATGTGGAAGTGCATGTGTGGCTGCCTGGATGGGTGGTGTATCGTTGCGTGGATGGGTGAGGGTGTAAAACTAAAAAAAACTACATAGTAGCCATTCCCGAAAAATTAGCACAACTTTGTTACAATTTCGAGAAAATCGGTCTAAATGTGGAAGTAGTTCGCAGTCCAACAGACAGACAGATAGACAGACATATGGTACTTTGTTATAGCCCAAAATTAGCTATAACTATTATTATTATCGTTAATCTTAAATATTATTAATTTAAAATATTTTTTAATACACCTTCCGACTATAGCGAGATATCGCGAAAGGCGTATAATATTACGAGCGCGAAATGCTGACGAAACGAGACACTCGCCGAGGCTATGCGAGCGCGAAAAAGATTGAATCACCGGAAATGTAAGGAATTTCGATTGAACTATATCTTAGCTTGCATTTTGGCCTAACCATTCGAAATGAGCGACACAACTATATATGGTCATATCGCTAAGGGATTTCCTCCAAAAAATCAATCGAAAAGGAGATAATAAAAGAGATCACCGCGAATACACGACGGGCAGTTACTAACCAAGTATTATATCAGGCAGGCATTACTACTTGGTGACTGTCCAATTTATATCGGGCAGTCACCAAGATCAATTAATATCGGGCAGTCGTTATTACCGATTTACATCGGGCAGTCATTAATTTAATATTATATTAAGCAGCCATTAATAGCGATTTATATCGTCTTTAACAGTTATTGTGTAGTAAAACAGTGAAAATATATACCTTTGAATAAAATAACTAAAGGGAGGCTACATTCATTACAACAAACCAGCTCGATCTTGACCATCCTTGAACTTCCTAGTTCTCAATCGGCTAACAATCCCAAAATTACCCGTGCCTTTCCAAGGGCACAACTTATATATAGATAGATATATATATAGATAGATAAATATTTTGATCACGATAATTAATAAAAGTTTATGCAGAATTTCCAACGAATCAGTGTCATCATATGTTAAATTTGGAAAAATAGTTGTATCCAAAGCTAATATAGTTTTTACTTTATTAAAATTTTCATATTTAAGTTATCAATACGTAAATTATTTAAATTGGTTTTAATATAATTATATTAAACGTTCGGTAGTTGTTATGATTTATACACACTTGAGGAAGATTTAATTAATCCACCATTGTTACTAAAATCTAAAAATTTTGAAAATTTTGCTACATACATAATTATGATGTATTGGAACTGCTATTAAATTAACTGCACATGTATAACAATATTTTGTAATTTTTTAAATAATATATCCGCTTATATAATATACATATATATATAATATTATACAAATAATATACGTTCATATAACATACATATAATATTATACATATAATATACATATAATATTATACATATTATGTACATATAATATATGTATAATATTATATATATAATATACATATAATATATACATATAATATACATATAATATACATATAATATTATACATATATTATACATATAATATTATATATATATATATATATATATATATATATAATCTTATCTTATACATATCATACTATACATATCATATATATATATAATATTATATTATACATATAATATTATAAATATAATATATACATATAATATTATACATATAATATAACCTTACGAGGATTAACTCAATCATCTTCGCCGTCAACTTTCGAATACAAATGGAATTTTAAGCGTGCTAACTATGCAGCCATAAATAACTATCTGGGCAGCATGCGTTGGAATGATTGGTTCTCTCGATATAAATGACGCGATCGATTTTTTATACCAACATCTAAATTACGCAATCTCTGTTTTTGTTCTAAAGTATTGCGCAGTTCTTCGTATCCTATCTGGTTTTCTAAGGAATTAATATCTCTCACAATAGTTAAAAAAACAGCTCATTATCGTTTTAAGTGTACAAATCAATTTTCTGATTATCTTGTTTTTTCGAATTTGAGAACACAATGTAAGTTATCGCTGCTAGATGCCTTAAGAATTATGTGCGAGATTCAGTGAATGCAATTTCAAATAACGTAACAATTTTTTGGAAATTTGTAAATTCTATGACATCCTCTGATGTGTCATCAATACATATTTGTATTAAGAACTGTGTGCAAATGAAATGTGTCCAACCGAATTGTGCGCAAGTGAAATGTGTTCAATCGAACGGTGCGCAACTTTATGTGTCTAATATCACAGTGTGAAATTGCAACGTGTCCAATTGTACTATGCGCAAGTGAGTCTCTCCCTGCAGCTTGCAGTTGATCAGCTCGTTGCGGTCGAAGTGTTCGCTACCGCATCATCATTGCGGGAACGAGTCGCGAACGCCGGTTGAGAAAACGAGCCAGTTTGTTGTCGGTGTAGATAGTATAACTGCTCAAGGACGATGCGGTTGATGCAATGTTTCAAATGTAATGCATATAGGATGGTGTTTTTCGACATAGCTAGGTAAGTACGACACAAGCGTAGATCGAGCCGCTCCTTCCACGTATTCGGTGTTAACGAGATTTCCTTGCCATGACGACAAAAAGATATAGTACGGTAAGTATTTTTTTATAAACTTGTAACGCCTAAAAAGAATTTACTCACTACTAACGACTGTTTTTTATTTTCAGAAAAATGAAAAATCATCTTATGTGCTTTATCGTATATGTGTATACACATTTATTGTATACACATTTATTATATACATTTATTACATACATTTATTATATATATATATTTATTATATACATTTATTATATACATTTATTATGTACAAATACTATATTGCATAAATATTATAATATAAAAATAAAGCTGATTTTATTATTTAAAACGATATAATTTAATGTCGTTTTCTTTCCGTGTCTCCTCTTTTTTTCATATGCAAATATCGGCTATCCTTTTCTCTTCCTTTGTTGATTGCTCGTTGTTTGAACGTTATAGGAAGAGAGATATGGCGAGCGATTATTGCGGTCGCGATAAGAGAAAAATGCGACGGGTTAGCGTAATACGTATATTTAAATATATGACGAATACATTTTTTAAATATACGACGAATATATTTTTTAATATACGACGAATACATTTTTTAAATTTATAGATTATATAACATGATATATAACATGATATATAACATGATATATAACATGATATATAACATGATATATAACATGATATATAACATGATATAT
>JBCEZW010000120.1:11224245-11253365 GCA_039654385.1 Cataglyphis altisquamis
TAATATATATAATATATAATATATATAATATATAATTATAATTCCCTCTAATATCAGGATAACCTGCATCAAATGTTTATTAGTTTAAATGCAAATGAAAATTCTGCTGTAGGAACACATAAATGTCTTAATTCTTGATCGTCATGAGTTTCATGTTCGGAAAAATGTTAAAATTTGCCTTGCATCTGTCAGTTCGTGATTTTCATTAGTAAATGAGATGCGACTTTGTTCACAACCAGTTTTTGTGACACATTTTTTAGCAACAAATCCTGCAAAATATTCAATAGCAGATGCTTCTAAAGTTTCATCATGTGATTCGTCAATAACATTAAATTTTTTCAATGTCAACCAACATATTTTCGCCATCATTATTTTCATAATCGTTAATTATATTATATTGTTAACTCAACATGAGATGTTACCTGAATGTCAAATGTACTTTTATGTATTCAATTTGGAAGTAAGATTTCATCTTCATCATCTAAGCAATTTGTAGATTGAGCAGGCTCAGATAAATTTAATACAATATTTTTTTGCAATAATAATCGAAAAACATTTGCAGTTGGATTTTGATTATATGTGCCACCATACGTACGTATCATGGAAAAGAGATTTTCTAACGGATCTTGATTTACTCTAGAAGTCATAAAAAATTTAACTTCACGTTTTAAATCATTCCATAATTGTAAAATAACTTTTACAGAAATTTGTAATCTCTCAAAACATGGCGGTATTTTATTACTATTATTCGTAATAGTGCGCTATTTAGAATAACATTCCAGTAATTGTATTAAATTATTCTACATCTAATCGATTTTCTGATAATGCACAAACATTTGGATTTGGATTAATACAATTTCTACTATTTAAAGAATCAAAACTGTTATTAAGAATTGTAAAAAATTCGGCAATATTGTTGTGCCTCGCGGGGAGGCACTGGAAATATTTGGGATTCACCACTAAGGCTTAGGAGCCGAGAACCGCGTTGACAGCCGTTAGAATGGAAAACTATATGTTTTAGTTTTGAATAAATTATTTTTATTCCTCGATATTGAATCGCTTCCTTTTGCCTGTCGTTCCTCTTCACAGCTGTGCGTATCACAATATAAGATTACATCGGCGCGAGCCTGATATCTCGGTCACGATCGCGAGATCAGCTGTGACTTCGCTCAGGTAACAATTCGTGTCGCGGCTAGACTAGCGATTCCTTAAGTTAGGTTGATCGCGGTAACTCCAATATTAATCGTTAATAATCACTGTTTGATATAAATTGATAATTATAACTGACCGCCGCGTTTTCGCGGTGGTATCTTTTATTGCCTCCTGTTTGATTAATTTTTTGGAGGGGATCCCTTAGCGACATGACCATATATGGTTGTGTCGCTTGTTTCGAATTGTTAGACCGAAATGCAAGTTAAGATCGTTCGATCGAAATTCCTTGCATTTCCGGTGGTTCGATCCTTTCACAATCGCTTAGCCTCGGCGCTTGACTCGCTTCGTCAGCGTTTCATACAGCACTGGCATTATACGCCTTTCGCAATATCTCGCTAACCCGTGTTAAGAAATATTTTCTTTAGGCTATTTAATATTAATAATGATTCGGTTATAACTATTTGGGTTATAACAATATGCACTACAATTTCACTATTAATTCCACCTGTTGTTCCTGCAGTTAACAAAGCTGCTGATACTCTGCGACTGAATACCTGCAAAGTTAAACGGCATTTCATTTTATCAAAATTATTAAGATTTATATGTCTTTCTGACAACTTACAAGCCGCTCTTGTCTTTTTGCCATTTTCTAATTGCCATAATGATCGTATATCATTCCACGATGTTATTTTATTATCATCATATAAAATATCATACTTTAAAAATTGATTTCTTATTGATTTATAAATATGTGGCACATTAAAGATTGTATATATTTTCTTATGTCAATGCATAAAATGAGGATGATTTTTAGAAATTTTATGTTTTATGGCACTTTGATTATTGGTGTCTTGATCACAAACAATAGCACGCAATTTTAATCCCGTATCTAATATTGTATCTATAACTATATTTAATGCAGATGATAAATGATCTTTATTTAAAGCACCACAGTAGTGATACTATTCGGGTTCTAACCCAAATCTTCTGAGGGGGGGATGAAGGGCGACGGGAAATCGCGCGGGGGATATGACGTCACGCGGGGAGGGAGGTGTGACATCACGCAGAGTAATTCGCGGCGCGATCGATTGGCGAGGGGTCCGCGCGTAAAAGAGAGGGATCCGCGACGAGATCAGTAGGCGAGAGATCCGCGGGAAAGAGAGGGATCCGCAGCGCGATTGGTAGGTGCAAGATCCGCGGGGAAGAGAGGGATAGCGCGCATGAGATTGCATGCATGTGAGAGAAGGATAGCGTTCACGTGAGAGCGAGACAGAGAGAGAGAGAGAGAGAGAGAGAGAGAGAGAGATAGCGCGAAGCAGCACGCGAGATGTGATGTTCGTACGACAGTGGGTATGAGAGAGAGAGCATAAAGCGTTGCATGGACGTGGGAAAGAGATAGCGCGAGGCGTTTAGGAAAAGGATAGCGTCCACATTGGTGTGGGCGAGAGAGAGAGAGAGATAGCGCTTGGGTACGAACAGGAAAAGAGACGCAGAAATAATTAACTTTTTATATATAATAATAATATTTATTTAAAATAAATTATGTGTATGTAAGTGTGTGAAATATAAAAATTATAATATAAATATTAAATTAATATAAAATTATATTAATATAAAATAAAAATATAAAAATAATAAGTATCATCTGAAACAGATAACAACAGATTTTATTTGTTAAATGTATTTGTTAATATTAAAAAATATTTTAAAATAGATACTTGCATTATCCTTCTGGAGCTACAAGCTCACCCTCCCAATCTTCCTCCCATTCCTCCTCCTCCCAATTTTCATCCTCCTTCCAATTTTTATTCCTCTCCCAATTCTCCTCTTCCTGTTCCTTCTAATTTTCCTTTTCTTCATACGGCTCCAGTCCGAAAATAGGTCTGAAAAAGAATATGTCATGATACGGACAGACGCATGCACACTCGCGGGCTTCGCGAGTATTGCCCCACAAATTCGCATGCGACCATTGTATATTGCCTCGCCACCACCGCATGTATTGGCGGTGGATAATATCAATTTGCACAAACTGAAATATATTATTAATTAATAAATATTACACATGTCACATACAAAAATATTGGATAATGCTTATCAGATTATGGCGAAACATTTTTATGCACTAAATGACTTTCTAACTAAACGTTATGCACTAGTTGTCGAACACTTTGTGACGGGCACAACGGGATAGACACGGTCTTGATTAAAACATTTTTAGAGTAGAGGATGTATCACTGACAAAGAACGCTTACCTTCTATACGCGATAATAAAACGAAAGCTAGAATGTTTCCACAGTCAACTTTCTAGTTAAAATCTTTTAATTAATATATTATAAATGTAAAGCACTAAGGAACAGATTTGAATGACTATCGAATGCCTTTGGACAACTATCGAACGACTAATGGACTATTATCAAACCACTTCGAACGACTATTGAATCACTATCGAACGACTATTGAACCACTTTGAACGACTATTGAACCACTTTGAACGACTATTGAACCACTTTAAATGGCTATTGAATGACTAATAATCCACAATCAACTATAATCAAGGATAACCAAACGATAAATTATTCATACAATATTAAAATAAATATTTAAAATCTACACTTATAAAATGTAACATCTATATTCTGCTACGACTGTTGTCACGTACTGAAATTTAATACTCGCATACTGAGATAAGAAAGAGGAAAAAGAGAGAATGAAAGAGAGCATATATTTTAACAAATAGTTATTCTAAATAATGTTTAGGTGAATCTTTAGGATGTTTATCCACCAATTCAATATTTTTAATACATTTTGTAAAGCGCAATTCTTTAAATGTTTTTCACAACGCATGGTACTGATAACATGGACTTCCGTTTCCGGTGTCGAGTAAGATGCTTCGAGGTGGATTGACGTGTGTATTTTGGTAGCTTTTGAGGGACAAAATGAGGAGTGGAAGAGGTGTGAGTGTGATAGTGTGGAAGCGTGGGTGTGAGAGAGCGTGAAGAGTTGAAGGGTGAGAGTGGAGGAAGGTGTAAGGGTAAATTTAGGGTCATAAAGGGAGGTGTAGGATAGTGGCGGTTAGGCCATAGAGCATAGAGAACGAAGAGCGTAGGGCCGGTTAGTGGATAAAGTTAGGAATCTTGGTAGAGGACGCGGGAGAACAAGATGGCGCAGTTCGCCATGAAGGAAGGGAAGGAAAAAAGACGTAGCTACGGAAATGTAGAGGAGCTACTGAAAAGGAAGAGAGAGGAGTCGAAGTTGGGGAAGGCAGAAGAGGAGGTATTAAGAAGCAGAAAAAAATCTGGCTTAGGAAAGGATGCGGAGTTAGGACGGATAGAGGGAGAAAGGGAGTTACAACATATGATGAAGAACTGGAAGTTGGATGTTGAGGAGTTAATGAACGAAATGGCGAGAGGCTTGAAGGGATGGTGGAAGGAGGAGGAAATGAGAAAAATGAAAGAGGAGGTTAAGGAGGGAATCAGGGAAAGGGTAAGTGAGGAGATGGAAAAAGTAAGAAAGGAGTTTAGGGAGAGCAAAAAGAGATGGATGGAAGAGAGGGAAGAGTTAAAAAGCCGTATTAAAGGGTTGGAAGGAAAAATAGAAAGATTAGAGAATGGCGATATCGGAGAGGGAGAAGGGAACAGGGCGGTTAGTAGGGAAGTAAGTGAAGGGATAGAGAATAGGTTAAAAGAGATGGAAAATAGAATGGAAAAGAGGGAAAGAGAGGAAAGAAGAAGAAACGTATTGATAAAAGGAATGGAGGTAAAAGAAAGGAGAAGAAGAGCGACGGTGGAAGAATTATTTGATAATATTGGAGTCAAGGCGGAGATCGAAGAGGTGAGAAAGATAGGTGGAGGTGTAGAGGGAGGAAAGGAAATGATGATAGTTAGGTTGAAAAATGAGGACCAAAGAAGAGATGTCTGGAATAAAAAGAAACTTCTGAAAGGTAGGAAGGAAAGGATTTTGGAGGATTGCACGTGGAAGGAAAGGAGAATGAGATGGAGTTTGGAAGGGATAGTAAGGAAGGAGGAGAAGAAAGAAGGAAGGTTTGGATAGGGTATGGAAAAATAAGAATAGATGAGAAATGGTGGAGGTGGGATAAGGAGAAAGAAGTGCTAAAGGATGGGAATGGAAACTTAAAAAGGGAGAAGGGGTAAGGGGGCGAGAAAGGATGGTGCGAAGTTTTCTGGAACGCGGAGATAAGAAATAAAGGAAGAGATTTTTGGAGAGAAGTGGAAGAGGGATGTGGTGATGTTGAGCGAAACTTGGCTGGACAGAAAAGAATGGGATAGCTCGAGAGGATACTTGCCGAAAGGATTTAGATGGGAAGTGCAAGTAGCGGAGAGGAAGAATAAGAAGGGGAGGGCAATGGGAGGGATGCTAGTAGGAATAAAAAAGGAACTGAAGGTAGAGGAAGTGAAGGTAAAAAAGAGAGATGGATTAATGAAAGTAGCGTTAAAAGTGGAGAGCAGAAAATGGAACGTGATAGGAGTGTATGTTAGAGGGGATTTGGAGAAGAAGCTGGAAAAATTGAACGAATGGATGGAGAGGACGGAAGAAAACGGTAGAATATTGATTGGGGGGGGGACTTTAACGCAAGAACAGGTGAAGAGGGGGGAGTAATAAGAAAAGGATATGAAGAAGTGGAGGGAGTGGGAAGAAGGTCAAAGGACAAAAGAATTAATAAGAAGGGAAAGGAGTTGTTGAGATGGATAGAAAAAGCGGGGTGGACAATATTCAATGGTTGTACGAAGGGAGATGTAGAGGGAATGGACGTACACGAGGGGAAGTGGGAATTTGGTAATAGATTATGAGTTGGGGGACGAAGATGTGAGGATGCAGGTAAACAAGGTAGAGGTAGGAAATAATATAAACTCCGACCATCATTCAATCATAGTCTGGATAAAAGCGGGGGGGGGGGATAAGGTTAGGAAAGAAGGAGAGGACGAGTAAAAAATGAGTGTGGACGCAAGAAGGTAAGGATGAGTTTAGGAAGGCGCTAGGAAATGTAGAAGAGGTGGTGGGAGAAATGGATAAGGTGTGGGAAAATATGAGAGATAGGATAAAGAAGGATGATAGGTGCGCAGTAAAGGGGGTAAAAAGAGAGAGAAAATGATGGGACAGCGAGTGTAAGGAGGAAAAGATTATAGTAAGAAGAGGGTTGAGAAGGTGGAGAGAGAAGGGAGGGGATGGGAAAAGCTATAGGGGAGCAAAAGGGAAATATAAAAAGTTGATAGAGGAGAAAAAGAAGGAAGAGAGGGAAAGATGGGAGAGGGAAGAGAGGGAAATTAGAACAAAAGGGCAGGTTTGGGAGATAGTGAATAGGGAAGAAGGAGGAGGGGGAAGGTGAACGAGGACATAACAATAAAGGAGTAGGATGGGTATTTTAGAAATCTATTGGGGGGAGGGCAGAGTAGTGATAGATCAGAGAATAAGGATGGATGAGGAGGAGAGCATAAGCAGGAGTGAGATAAGGGCAGTGATTGGAAGACTGAAGGACAGCGAAGCGGTAGGAGTGGATGGACTACCGGCGGAGGTGTGAAAGTACGGAGAGAAGAACGTGGAAGAATGGATATGGAAAATATGTAATAGGATTTGGAAGGGAGAGGGATGGAATAGATGAGTGGAATGAGGGGGTGATTGTGCCGATATTAAAGAAGGGGAAGGAGGAGAGGGTGAAAGACTATAAGGGGGTGTCGCTGACTCCGAAGCTGTATAAGGTGTATGCCTCGGTGCAGGTAGATTAAGTGAGGTGGAGTGAGGTGGAGAAAAAAGAATTGGTACCGCAGATTCATATGGGTTTCAGGAAGAGATTAGGGACAATAGATAACATATTTGTGAATTATTTAGTGAATAGGCAGTTGAGCAAGAAGAAAGGAAAATTAGTACCGTTTTTCATAGATCTTAAAGCAGCTTTTGATTCGGTGGATAGGAGGAAATTGGTGGAAGCGATAAGAGAGAGGGGGGTGAGGGAAGGGCTAATCAGAAGGAGCGAGGATATTTTGAGGGAAACTAGAAATAGGATGAGGAGGGGAGAGGATTTGGGAAAATTTTCGACAGGAAGGGGAGTAAAGGCAGGGATGTCCATTGAGCCCTCACTTATTCAATTTGGTAACGGCGGATATGGAAGAAGTAATGAGTAGAGGCGGATGGGGAGAGGTTAAAGTCAGGGGGGATGAAGGTTTATACTTTGGCATACGCGAACCATGTGGTTTTGATTGCGGAGGAGGAGAATGGGATGAAGAATATAATTGGGAGGTTAGAGGGCTACCTGGAAAAGAAGGAGTTGGAGTTAAATGTAGGGAAGTCGAAAATATTAAGGTTTAGGAAAGGAGGAGGGAGAGAAAGGAATGTAAGCTGGAGGTGGAAAGGGAAGGTGATAGAGGAGGTAAAAGAATTCTCTTATTTGGGTTATGCAATGCAGAGGAATGGAGGACAAGAAGCACAGATAAGAGATAGGTTAAAGAAAGGTACTGCTGTAATGGGTCAGGTTTGGAGAATGGAAAAAAGAAAACTTAAGAACGATTGGGGAAGAAGATTATGGCTCTTCGATAAACTGATGTGGACGGTGATGGGATATGGAGTGAAAATTTGGGGATGGAGAGAGAGGAAGGAGTTGAAGAAGCTACGGGAAAGGTATTTAAGATGGGTGTTAGGAGTGAAATGGGGTACACCGGGCTATATGGTAAGGGAGGAATTACGAAGGGAGAAGTTAAGAGGGAGGGACGGGAGAAGGGCGTGGAGGTTCGAGAAAAGGTTGGAGGAAGGTAAGGAGAGTGAGATCGCGAGGAGGTACTGGGAAGAGTTGAGGGAAAGGGGTAAGAAGAAGAAGGATTTATCGAAGTGGGAAGAAAAAAGATGTGGGTTCTTCGAAGAGGTATGGGCATGGTGGATGTAGAGGCGAAAAGGTCGGAAGGAGTGCTAGACTTCGGCTATTTTGGATAAAGGACATAGAGATGGATAAGGAAGGAGGAATGGATAAGAAGGAACGTTGGGAAAGGATGAAGGGTCAAGATACAACAGGTGCTACGGGAAAATCAAGGGAAATGGGATATCAGAGTACTTGAAGAGCTAGGGGGAAAGTAAATGGCAAAGGATGGCAAGGTACAGATTAGGAAATGGAATAAGGGGCAACTGGTACTGGAAGGAGGAAGAGAGTAAAAAATGTAGATTATGTGGGAGGGAGAAGGAAACTTGGGAGCATGTGGGGGAAAGATGTGTGAACTGAGGGGTAGAGAAGGGCTGGCAGGAGATGTTAGGTGAAGTGCTGGGGGAAAGGATGAGGGAGAGAGGTGGTTGAGGGAATTAGAGAGATTGAGACATGGGGGAGAGAATGATAGAGAAAATGATCGAATTAGGAATTAGGTAGAAGATGAGAATTAAGAAAAGGAGGGATAGATAGGAGAAGACAGAGAGAAAGAGAGAGAGAGAGAGAGAGAGAGAGAGAGAGAGAGAGAGAGAGAGAGTGGGCGGGAGAGAGAGAACTGATGTGGGATGTGTGAATGAGAGGCGTGAAAAGACTGGAAACATCATATGAGCCAGAAGCTGAGGTCCCAAGCTAGAGTAGTGCGAATAGTGTGTGTGTATAGGTAGAGATAGACAGAGATTAAGTAGGATTAGCTAAAATTAAGTTAGTTGTAAGATAGTGTTAAGATAGATGTAAGTATATGTAAGAGATTGTAACCTTAAGGGAATTCAATAAATTTATACTATACTAATATTGATAACATCTAATTCATTTACTGAAGCGATATCTTCATAGTCAGCATCCAAAGTCTCAATAATAACATCGTTTCTCACATCATCGCCAACTATATCGGCCAGCCATTCTCGTTTCTCGCGTCCTTTAACGTATATGATTGGAGAATTTTCGTCTTCCGTTGCACCCATCACAGTCATCGTAATTAAATGTTTTGCCATATTGTATGAAACGTTTCCATCTTTGCATGAAGTCCATGATGATGTCCAATTAACTATGAAGCTTGAGATCTCTCAGATTTCGTAAGGACACACCATGATACAGGACTTGCAAAAATGTAGTGTGAGAGAACATATCTATTTTTCAGTATCGCTACTTCTTTCACGATAAAGTTTCTTCCAATAATAAATCCTTGCAGATCCACAAACGTCGGCGCGACCATGATGAAAATTTTACTATATTATTGCAACAATGATGTACGACTGCTATCAATCATCAAGAATCTCAATCTTTATATATTGTTAACAATGAAGGATATTTGCTAATCTAGGTAATTTTACGGACCACGTTGGTTAATGGGCAATATTCAACAAAGCGATCGTGCAGAATGAGACAATAGGCTGTAGTATTTGGCGATATATTCCTTGCACTCAAACTCTATTTCAAGGTAGAATTTTTAACAGACTCGTATTGTTGCGAGCAATAATCGCGAGAGGACCGTAATGTAGAAATATTATGGGAGATAATAACACATCATCAACATCGCATCCATAATAAGATTTGCGAAAACTCGAGTACATATCGAATAAAAGAACGAATCTATTTTTATCAAAATCCAAATTTAAATCATCATAAGGATAAAATTCCGAGTTTAGATAGAGTTTAACGTTAGTCAATTTGCAGTCATCGAATGTGGTAATATCTTTTGACACAGCATTTTTTCTGCCAGTCTGCAGCGCAAAGATCACATATTGCGGCTTCTCTAACTGTGAGGCGGCTTTTATGGTCCACGAATGTTGTATTATGCAGCAAAGGAAATTCGTATAGATCCCATGAGCTAAAACTCATCTTCAAATATCTACCGCTTTCCTATCTAACGCTCGTAACAAGAATAATTTATTGATCTCGTTCAATATTACATGGGGCATACGTCATTGTATTTTAAATAATTCAATCTCAGCTTCCGTCGAAGCAGATCCAAATATGCAATCGTTGCGCGAACGTATCAGAATTAATTTGTGACGCGCATTAATCAGAATTTGCTTATAATCTTCGCAGAATCCCAATAGTATGTTTAACGGCACGCAAAAATTAAAGTTAGCTCCGACTGCATTATGTGACAAATTTCAAGCTGCATTTTCTAAAATTTTATTTCTCTCGGTTGTTAGAGAGACATAGTTTTTAATCGTGGAAGTTATTCCAACGTTTCTGTTGCGGTCAATCTCTACACCGTCCAGTTCATATCGAAGTTTATCAAACATAAAGGCGACGCAATTGTTTCCCATTACCACCTTTGCCCCTTCATCCATTTTACATATGGTTAACTTTCCTTCAACATATAGAAAACTTTCACATGGTAACTCGTACAAATCTTGATGTTGTATCCATATCTCGTCACTATGTCCAAGCGTTGCGTTGGATTATACGTATGAGTTTCAATCTTGACGATGCGATCGTCAAAAATCGGCTCGGTTTCAATATTCAATATGTCAATCATTTTGTTATTAAGTATTTTGTACAACGAATCCCAATGATTTTAAAAATTCGCGATTCAACGAGCTGAGTTTCTTTTTAGCGGATATCAGATTATTGTCACCTGATACCGCAGTCATTCGCCTTCTCGCAAAAATATTGTCCCTCGTAAGGATATTGTCTCTCGCTTGCTCCGTGCTTTCGTTCAACACGAGCATTTCATTTATCACGCGCTATTATTTTTGTCATCGTCGTATATGCAATCTTACAGTCGTATATGCAATCTTTCCTCTCCTCGAAAATCGACTAATCATCCTTCTTGATCAACAATACGTATCGTTAAATCAGTAATGCTCCATGCGATGATCGGTAGATAAATGATCTGTACTGGCGTTTCCGATATCTTATATCCTGGTGGCACGCTCGGTAAAAATTCATGTATCGTGTGTACGCGTTGCGCCCGCGGTCATGTTACACTCTATGGGGATAATGTTTACGTTGATAATATTAATCGACATGTCGATTGGTGCTACTCGGCTATAGTGTACAATTAGAGAATCCCAGTAGTTATCCAATGTTATTGAGTTTGTTAAAGTTTATTCTATAGATATATTTGATTTCGCTCTTTAGCGTATTATGATTAGCGCGAAGCATGATTGGATATTCACCATGTACTTCGATATCATCTTTATTCTGCAAAATATCTGCGTCATTAATAATATTGTTGGAACCACCTATGCGTCGATAATGTAAAATTTCACGGAGATATTCATTTATAGCGTGTAATTCGTATGATCCTTCGAGAATTGTAATTTCTTTGTCATCGTGATCAAAGTAAAATTTATTATTCTAAGAATTCACGTTCGGTATCGTATGATAAGTTTCGAAGTCCGTTAAACCAAGCTCATAATCGTCATCGTTTAAATCTATAGCCGAAAAATAGCTTACAACAAAAACGCTACTCTTGCAAGTCAATGTAAGTGTCAGTGACATGCCGAACGAATACTGAGCCGCGGCGATAAATTGCCAGGCTTTAAATTCAAATTTAATGTTTGAAGAAATCGTAGACACAATTGTCTACAAATACTTTGATTATAATTTTGATAGGACGTATGATTGTATTCTATATTCGCCACATTCTATCAAAAATATCGCACTAGTTCTATGGGCGGTAGAAGATTTCCAAAACTATCGAAATATTGGGTTGTCCGGAAAATTCGTGCCGATTTTGAAGGAAAATTGAAACGCAGGAAATTTAAATTTTAGTATACATTTATTAAATTATATAGGTGCCATTCTGTTCTACAACCTTTCTCCATCTTTCAGGCAACTTGAAAATTCCTTCCAGAATTTCTCAGGTTTTTCAGCAAAAAACTTTTCTACGTGATTTTTTATCTCGATCAAAGAGTTGAAGTTTTTTCCATTAAGGGAACTTTGTAATGATCCAAATAGGAAATCAGAGGGCGCGAGGTCTGGTGAATTTGGTGGATGAGGTAGAACATCCCAACCGAGCTCTAACAACTTTTGTCGAGTTATCAAAGACCGCGCATTGTCCTGATAAAACACGACGTCCTTCCGATTCGCTATTTCTGAACGTTTTTGTTCAATTGCTGTCTTTAATTCATCTAATTGGGAACAATACTTCTCTGAATTTATCATCTCGTTGTTTGATAAAAGCTCATAATACAGGATCCCTTTCCAATCGCACCAGACACACAGCATGATCTTTAGATGAAGACCGGCTTTTGAGGTAGCTAAAGGTGGTTCATTCCATTTTCCTCAAGATCTTTTTTGCTCAACATTATTATAAATAATCCATTTTTCATCCCCCGTCACTACTTGCTTCAAAAATGGTGTCTCCTTGTAGAGCGAGTCGCAAATGAAAATGCGATCCATCAGATTTTTCTCCGTTAAATCGTGGGAAACCCATACATCAAAACGGTTTATGTAGCCAACTTCACAAAATGCTAGTGGATGGTGGATTTTGACATATTTAACATTTCTACTTTACGTGTCGTATAGCGTGAGTTATTCTCGATCAGTGTTTTAATCTGATCATCATCTGTGGTGAAAAGCCTTCCCAGGCATTCTTAATCTTTAAGGTTGAAATCACCAGCTTTAAACCTAGCAAACCACTTCCGCAGTTCTTTCAGCTACAGCACCTTCGCCATAAACAGCGCATATCTTATTTGCCGCTTGTGTGGCATTTTTGCCTTTCCAGTAAAAGAAAAACATTAAATGCCTAAAATGCACTTTGTTTTCTTCATCAAAGGCGTATAAAACTGACAAAAATTAACGTATTGTAACCAAAATTTTTTCCAAATATGCCTGTAGTACCGTCTTTTACGATATGTACGCATGCTATTTGTTTTCAATCGTTCTGATATATTCAGACCTGTCCTTACGCCATCTACTAAAAATCAGCACGAACTTTCCGGACAACCCAATATATAGCGCGATTCTCCCTCTTTGCGTACGCTACCCAATGAGTACCGGGACCACCGGGGTCATCCAAATTGACGATATCGCTCTCATTTCGTGTTTATCGGTAAATTATTGCGCATGAAAACGCCCCTAAAGAACGGTATACGCATACGTCTTGCAAGTTGTTGCAATTGCATATTGGTTGTTACACCGGCAGGCATTTTCACAGTATTTTTGACGTTATTTTTTTTTTTCTTAACCGTTGTTGAGAACTCTCGTCCAAGCTTGAATGGAGCAAGATAAAGTCCATGAACTTCCATAGCGTGATTATGACGTTGCATTTCGAGCTGACATTATGCCGCCTTGGTATCATTTACCGCCTTTGCGATTCCCGTTGCTCCGCCAGCCAAAGAATCGAAAACTCCTAACAATGGTAAAATTGACAAGATACTACCACGCTTCGCTACAGGAAGTATTCGTTTTTTAACAGCCTTTTTCTTCATCGATGATTTTTTTGTTTTCATTCCCATACCGAATTTTGTCTTTGCTTTCATAGTCGCCCAAACAACGTAGCGGCTGCTCTTTCGCTAAGAGTCGAATCGCGATAATACGCGTTTCTCAGCAAGTATATTATCCGCAACGTGTTTTTCGCCGAGATTGTTGCTTCGAGAATAAGTTATATCGTGATCGCGACATGCGGCATTCAATCATGGATTGATACCTGGATCGCCTCTAGCCACATGTTTCTAAATGAATTCCCGGTCCGCAAAACTGATAGCCGGGAATATGTAATTCGATAGGAAGTGCGTTTATCGCACGATTTAACAGGCCGCTATCTCTTATAGTTTTCGTTGGCATTCGCCACAATCTTTTATTAACAGTGCTGGAATGTCGATATGCGTTTACTGCTACTGTTGATTATAATGTCGCATGCATCTACGATATCGTGAACCTTCTGAATCAGCCTTTATATGTTCGGGAAGCTTATTCCACAATTGTTCCACGTAGCTACCAAAGACTCGCAATAAAATCTTGGGAAACAATCTTGGGAATAAATTGTAACTGCTCGGCGGTAAGATCAAGAATATCGCTGTTAACCTACAGGTAAAGAAACATTTTCGATACTGAGCGGTTTTGACTCGATCTCTATAAATAAGACCCACATGGCTCATTTTCCAGAATTTGCATTTTACAAAGCAAAAGGAAAGCAAACATGAAGTTCGTGTGACAAGTGACGATAATCAAAGTGACAAATTTTGACGAAAAAATACTACTAATGTACGAGAAAGAAATACGTAAGCATGGAAACATGCTGCCGATTACTATACGCGGTATCATTTGCGGTCCTTCGAACTGCGGTAAGATTAACGTGTTGATAAGTTTGATAGAAAATTCACACAGTGTACGTTTCGAGAACGTGTACGTATATTCAAAATCGCTTCAACAACCGAAATATCGATACTTGAAAAATTTGCTATCACCGATCGATGAAATTGGCTATTTTCACAAATGTTGGCAATACAAGTATGAATTCGTAGTGATTGATAAAGACAACTTACAGACTAATGGACGATATAGAAAAGGATTTAACGATTTTACAATACCGTAAAACGATTAGTCACTATTGACACATCAATCAAATAACGTCTAAAAATTTTCGTCCGAACATGACATGTGACTATCGCGAGAATATTGCGAGAGAGATTGCAAAAACGAGCAAATCAATCCGCAAAAAATATTGTTCTTTGAAAACAGATCAAATGGAGGAAGACTTCGCAGGTCAATTGGAGAGACACTTTAAACCAATTACCGAACCTCTAAAACAGCTTGTCTAAAATACAATCAATATGAAATCTAATAAAGCGAAAATTGAGCCAATGAGTATGCACGAAGAAAAATATGAGAAAATAGAGTCAAAGTATGGAATAAAGCGAATACGATCAAATATATCATTGAATGATTTGCTAATAACTTATACTCCGAATCAATCAAAGCGTAAGCGAATGAAACAATTATCGAATGTTATTACGTCTACTCCGATAAAAGATGTAGTCCAACCAAGTCAAATATTGTACGAAAAACCGTCTGCATCTGAGACTCGTGAGATTGTAAGCTGATCATTGCCTTGAGTGGCGAATAAACGACGTACACACCAACTCACGTCCGTTGCGTTTCAACCCCTTCACGAATCCTGATCCCGATTGCGCTGTCCACGCACGCGAAACCGCACGTGAAGCGGCCCGTTAGATGTTTATCTCTCTTTAGGTCACTGAGTCGTAGCGGGACAATGTTTTTTTCGTCGATAGTATATACATTTATGGAGATATCATTAGCAAGCTCGAATTTTTTAATTTGATTCATAGTGGAAACTCAAAGTCCTGGAGATTCAGTACTGTCGTATAATGTGGATACGACGATTCTCGATCCACTTTCAATTTAGCCGGATGTAGAGCGGCGACCACTGACCACGCGAAACACACATTGTCTTTAGATTGCACGTTTATCACCGCTCTCTTCATCATTATTCCCGCGGTAATTTTATGTGACATCCCGCGTGCATAGGATTATACTTGTTTATATTTACAGTCAAATCGAGTATTCGCGATAATGCCCATCCACTGTCGCGTTCCTGAAATTCTTCGAGCGATGCTAAAGTGGGCTCGATAACGCGCCGCTCATATCACTCGTGTCGCTCCAACCATACCAAATCGGATGTGCGGAAGAGTTCATAGTTGATACTCTTATTTGCGCGGTTATCACCTATCACAAGTTCATCGTTGAATATAAAGTTCACTTTCACACTAAAATGTTTTTTCATCACATTTTGCACATGTTTGAGCACAATGTCTTTGGCATCCTCGAAAAAATAACGAGGCTTGATGTGATTATGATTTATAATCGCGCCAGTCAATATGCGACTCTCGAACGCCGTATCGATTTCTCGTCAAATCAAATCATTTTGTCGCGTACTGCATCCTGCACCCGTTTGTACAAAACGTTTGCGTAATGAGTTCTTCAATACCTCGAGTCGTGCGATTCTGGCAATAAGCGATTGTCGAATTCCGATCGATAATCGTGAATGCTTGATACGACTTTGCTCCTCCAATGATTCGATATATTCATCGCATCGTTGCTCCCACGCAATGTACTCCAACTCCTCTATGGAATTCACCCATGCAGATTGCTCACGCAGATTTTGTTCCACACTGTTTTCCGCCATATTTCCAAGCTTATGAATGTTGTCTCAGAACTTAGCGAAAATACTGACAGGGTCTCCTTACCATGATTTTATATTCTTCACGTATGTTTTTGACTATTGTTGATTATTACTTGATTATTGATTAGTTGATTATTTTTAACCTTGACGAGTATTCTTATGTTTCACGATTTGTCTCGTATATTTTGACGAATATTGCATTTTCTAGAGATGATGTCAGATCTCTAGTGCAGCTATCCTATCATATACCCTTTTACTAAATAATCTCGCGGTTTGTCACGTACATTTTAGATATCTATGAATGATATCATCATAAAGCAGCCGCATATTGGCGCTTGAAAGATTTAGTTAAATCTCACACGAGGAGTGATGCCATCCCTAGTGCAAAAATTACTTGTATTTTAACACGATTCAACCTTGACGATTGTTCTTATGTTTCATGATTTTGACACGATCGTGCAAGATCTGGGGTGATATCATCGCGAATAGCAGCCGTACATCGGCGCTTGATAAATTGAAAAAATATTGCGTTGACAATAATCCCCATTACATTTTGCAACACTAATACATATTTTAAATATGTTCAATACATTCAGTATTGCATCGAGCCGCTTTTGTGAAAAGTTCATAATGTATCCCGCTGGAGAAACCGCATGAATTATTATATTTCAATTCAAGACGATGAAACTCCACCGTATAAGAAGAAGAAATGTGACAAGTAAATTTTGATTAACATAACATTTTATATTTTTTCCTTAAATAAATATTTATTAAAATTTTCTTTTTATAGCATTTCATCCGAGTCTCACGCAGTTCGTATACTTGGCAGAAGATACGCCTTAACTCCAACATCATACAAATATTTGGAAATTGGAATAAGCGTTGGGACTGTGTCTTGCGTACAATTGGTTCTTGGTGATAACCGGGGCAATCAAATAGTATTTTAAAACTTTATTATAAAAAATTATTATACACTGTCATTTTTATAATATCCGAATCAAATATTTTAACCACTTCGATTATTAAATCTCGAATTCGCAATGGAGATTGAGATGACTGTAAAACTCGTTCGATGTCCACACGTTTCTGCATCAATAATTTCCACGTTTATACATGAAACTACAAACTGTATTATATTTATTTGATTTTGAAAAATGTTGATCATATGTATTACTGATTTTGTGAAAATATACATATAGTTAACGAAAAATTTAAACAATTTGTTAAAGTTTTACAACATAATAATATAACTAATGTGTGCAATGCTGCAAAAGCGATAAATCAAAATGATATATTTGATAGCGAATCACTTATAGATTGTGAATTATTAACATGTGCTGAAAATGACATTCTTTGTGATACTTGTAATAAATAAGTTATTTTATTATTTATCTACCTGATTTTACTTATTTCTTCCATCCTTTATAACATTTGCAAAGTCGACAAAATTTAAATCTTTTCCTCAACACGCTCTGCTAGAGATGTAGAAAAATGATGATGAGACGTGATACTGTAATTAGGAGACAAAAGATCTGAAATTAAAATATATAATCTCGAGCAGTGTGCAACATTATGTAGTCAATCCTCTTACGACATTCTTGTCAAATAGTGTACGATTTTTTTATAACGATTTTTCGCGCTATGGATAACCATGAAATTATTGTGATTGATGATGATGACGATGATGAAGTGATGTTCATTGAAGAAAATAATTTGGACAATAACGATGCTGATGGGGACGATCAATTAATGAACATTGATAATTTTTTGGACGAAGACCGCATAATGTCTGAAGATTCAGATTACGATAGTGACGGTGGTGATATTGCAGACATTAAAGAACGAATTATAAACAGAATGGAAATAAATGGTTTAAGTAGAAATAAAATATGTTGTTTATATTTATATTATACAGAAGAACATGTGGAGACTTCCGTTTCCGGTGTCAGGTAGTGTGCTTTGAGGTGGTTTGACGTGTGTACTTTGCAGGTGTAGAGAGTTAAAGAGAGGAGTGAAAGAGGAGTGAGTGTGATAGTGTGGAAGCGTGAGTGTGAGAGAGTGAGGAGAGGTGAAGGGTAAAAGCGAAGGCGAGGCATAAGAGTGAATATAAGGTTGTAAAGGGAGGTGCGGAATAGTGACAGTTAGGCCATAGGATATAGATAGTGGAGAGCGTAGATCAGATTAGCGGATAGCGAGAGTATTCATAGAGGGCGCGGGAGAACAAGATGGCGCAGTTCGCCCGGAAAGATGGGAAGGAAAGAAGAGGTAGCTACGGAAATGTGGAGCTTTTGAAAAGAAAAAGAGAGGAGCCGGGGTTAAGAAAGGGAGAAGAGGAGATGTTAAGGAGTAGGACAAAATCGGGATTAATGATAGATGCGGAGTTAGGAAGGATGGAGGAAGAAGGGGAGTTACAGCATATGATGAGAAGTTGGAAGATAGAAATTGAGGAGGTAATGAATGAAATAAGAGGCATGAAAGGGTGGTGGAGGGAAGAAATTAGAAAAATGAAAGAGGAGGTTAAGGAGGGAATTAAAGAGTAAGGGGAAAGGGTAAGTGAGGAGATAGGAAACGTAAGAAGGTAATTTAGAGAAAGTGAAAAGAGATGGAAGGAAGAAAGAGAAGAGCTAAAAAGCCGTATTAAAGAGTTGGAGGGGAAAATAGAAAGGTTAGAAAATCGCGATATCAGTGAGGAGGAAGGGAGTGGGGCAATTAGTAGGGGAGTAAATGATGGGATAGGGAATAAGATGAAAAAGTTGGAAAATAAAATGGAAAAAAGAGAAAGGGAGGAAAGAAGGAGAAACGTACTGATCAAAGGAGTGGAGATGAAAGAAGGAAAGAGAAGGGTGGCGGTAGAGGAATTATTTGGTAGCATTGGAGCTAAGACGGAGATTGAAGAAGTGAGAAAGAAAGGTGGAGGTGTAGAGGAAGGAAGGGAAATGATTATAGATGTAAGATTGAAAAATGAGGATCAAAGAAGAGAGATTTGGAATAGCAAGAAACTTTTAAAAGGTAGAAAGGAAAGAATTTTGGAAGATTGGACGTGGAAGGAAAGGAGAATGAAATGGAGATTAGAAGGGATAGCAAGGGAGGAGAAGAAGGGAAAGAAGGTTTAGATAGGGTATGGAAAAATAAAAATAGATGAGAAATAGTGGAGGTGGGATGAAGAGGAAGAAGTGCTGAAAGATTGAATTGGAAACTCAAAAAAGGGGGAAGAGATAAGGAAGAAAGAAAAGGATGGAGTGTAGTTTTTTGGAACGTGGCGGGGAGAAATAGAAATAAGGGAAGAGATTTTTGGAGAGAAGTGGAGGAGTGAGATGTGGTGGTGATGAGTGAAACTTGGTTGGACAGACAGGGATGGGATAGATCGAGGAGATACTTACCAAAAGGATTTAGATGGGAAATGCAATTAGCGGAGAGGAAGAATAAGAAGGGGAGGGCAATGAGAGGGATGCTGTTAGGAATAAGAAAGAAATTGGAGGTAGAGGAAGTGAAGACAAAAAAGACGGAGGATTTAATGGAAGTAGCGTTAAAAGTTTAGGGCAGAAAATGGAGCATGATAGGGGTATATGTTAGGGGGGGATATGGAGAGGAAGCTGGAAGAGTTGAATGAATGAGCGGAGAAAAAGGAGGAAAACAGTAGAATATTGATTGGGGGGAATTTTAACGCAAGAACAGGTGAGGAGGGAGGAGTAATAAGTAAGAGGAATGAAGAGGAGGAGAGACTGGGAAGAAGGTCGAAGGACAAAAGAATTAACAAGGAAGGAAAGGAGCTGTTGAGATGGATAGAAAAAGCGAAGTGGACAATATTCAATGGATGCACGAAGGGAGATGTAGAGGGGGAATAGACGTACACGGGGGGGAAGTGAGAATTCAGTAATAGATTATGTGTTGTGGGACGAGCATGTAAGGATGCAGGTAAGCAAGATGGAGGTGGGAGATAATATAGACTCCGATCATCATCCAATCATAGTTTGGATAAAAAGGGGGAAGGGATAAGGTTGGAAAGGAAGGAGAGGACGAGTAAAAAATGGGTGTGGACGCAAGAAGGTAAGGAAGAGTTTAGGAAGGCGCTAGGAAATGTAAAGGAAGTGGTGGGAGAGGTAGATGAGGTGTGGGAAAATATGAGGAAAAAGATAAAGGAGATGATGATAGGTGGGTGCGCAGCAAAGGAGGTAAGAAGAAAGAAAGGATGGTGGGATAGTGTAAGGAGGAAAAGATTATAGTAAGAAGACAGTTGAGGAGGTGGAGAGAGAAGGAAGGGGATGGGAATCTCTATAAAGAAGCGAAAGGAAAATATAAAAAGCTGATAGAGGGGAAAAAGAAGGAAGAGAGAGAAAGATGGGAGAGGGAATTGAGGGAAATTAGAACAAAAGGGCAGGTTTGGGAGATAGTGAATAGGGGAAGAAGAAGGAGGCGGAAAGTGAATGAAGATATAACAATGGAGGAGTGGGATGGGTATTTTAGAAATCTATTCGGGGGGGGGGGGGTGGATGGCAGAATAGTGATAGGTCAGAAGATAGGAATTAGGATGGATGAGGAGGAGAGCATAAGCAGGAATGAGATAAGGTCAGTAATTGAAAGACAGAAGAATAATAAAGCGATACAGGTGGATGGAATTCCGGCGGAGGTGTGAAAGTACGGAGGGGAGAATTTGGAGGTATGAATGTGGAGAATATGTAATAGGGTTTGGAAGAGAGAGGGATGGATAGATGAATGGAATGAGGGGGTGATTGTGTCGATATTAAAGAAGAGAAAAGGGGAGAGGGTAGAAGAGTGTAGGGGAGTGTCGCTGACGCCGACGCTTTACAAGGTGTACGCTTCGGTGTTGGCAAGTAGATTGAGCGATGAGGTGAAGAAAAAAGGATTGGTGCCGCAGAATCAGACGGGTTTCAGGAAGGGGTTAGGGACAATGGACAACATATTTGTACTGAATTATTTAGTGAATAAACAGTTGAGCAAGAAGAAAGGAAAATTGCTTTTTATAGATCTTAAGCTGCGTTTAATTCAATGGATAGGAGGAAATTAGCGGAAGCGATGAGAGAGAGGGGGTTGAGGGAAGGGCTGGTTAGAAGAAGTGAGGATATTTTGAGGGAGATTAGAAGTAGAGTGAGGAGGGGAGAGGATTTGGGAGTAGGGTTTTGGACAGGAAGGGGAATAAGGCAGGCATTGAGCCCTCACTTATTCAATTTGATAACGGCGGATATGGAGGAGGTAATGAGTAGAGGAGGATGGGGAGGAGTTAAATTAGGGGGGATGAAGATTTACTTGGCATACGTCGATGATGTGGTTTTGATTGCGGAGGAGGAGGATGGGATGAAGTGTATGATTGAAAGGTTAAAAGGCTATCTGGAAAAGAAGGGATTGGAGTTAAATGTAGGAAAATCGAAAATATTAAGATTTAGGAAAGGAGGAGGGAGAGAAAGGAATGTAAGCTGGAGATGGAAAGGGAAGGTGATAGAGGAGGTAAAAAAATTTTCTTATTTGAGTTATGTAATGCAGACAACTTGAGGACAGAAAGCACAGGTAAGAGATAGGTTAAGGAATGGTGCGGTAATGAGTCAGGTTTGGGGAATGGGAAAAAGAAAATTTAAGAACGATTGGGGAAGAAGATTATGGCTCTTCGATAAACTGGTGTGGACGGTGGTGGGGTATGGGATTTGGAAATTTGGGGATGGAGAGAGAGGAAGGAGTAGCAAAAGCTACAGGAAAGGTATCTGAGATGGGTGTTAGGAGTGGAATGGAGAACGCCGGGCTATATGGTAAGGGAGGAATTGCAGAGGGAGAAGTTAAGAGATAGGGCCGAGAGAAGGGCGTGAGGATTTGAAAAAAGGTTGGTGGAAGGTAGCGAGAGTGGGATTAAGAGTAGATGTTGGGAGGAGTTGAGAGAGAGGAGTAAGAAGAAGAAGGATCTATCGAAATGGGAAGAAGAAAGATGTGGGTTCTTTGAAGACGAAGGTATGGGCATGATGGAGATAGAGGCGAAAAGATCGGAAGGAGTGCTAGACTTCGGACTTTTTTTATTTTGTGAAAAAGGACATAGAGATGGATAAGAAGGAACGTTGGGAAAGGATAGAGGGGTCAAGATACAACAAGTGCTACGGAAAAATCAAGGGGAGTGGGATACCAGAGTACCTGAAGAGTGATTGGGGGAAAGTAGATGGCAAAGGATGGCAAGGTACAGGTTGGGAAATGGAATGAGGGGGAACTGGTACTGGAAGGATGAAAAGAAAAAATGTAGATTATGTTGAAGGGAGGAGGAAACATGGGAGCATGTGTAGGAAAGATGTATGAACTGGGGGGGGAGTGGAAAACGGCTGGCAAGGGATGTTGGGAAAAGTGTTGGGGAAAAAGGGTGGGGGAGAGAGGTGGTTGAGGGAATTAGAGAGGTTACGACGTGGGGGAGAGAATGGGGAGGGAAAAAATGATCGGATTGAGAATTAGGTAGAGGATAGGATTCAAGAAGAGAAGAAATAGAGAGGAGAAGACTGAGAGGGAGAGGGAGAGAGAGAAAGAGAGAGGGTTGATGTGGGATGTGAGAATGAAATGTGTGAAAGGATTGGAAACATGATATGAGCCGGAAGCGGAAGTCCCAAGTTAGGGTTGGGCAAATAGCGTTGTGTGTGTGTGTAGGTAGATTAGAAATAGATAGAGATTAAGCTAAGATAAGTTAGAGATAAGTTAGTTGTAAGCTAGAGAGTTGTAAGTTAAGATAGTTGTAAGTAATTAGTGTAAGAGATTGTAACCCTAAGGGGATTCAATAAATTTATATCTATCTATCTATTTATCTACAGAAGAACATGTTAAATTTTGCACGTCATATTTTTTAAACATTTCGGACTTGTTTTCCAACATTTATGTTGTGCGACAACATCAAAGAACACTCTACGAATTGATTCTGGACGAATATTGCAGTCAGTGTGACAGGCCGTTGCATCAAATATAGCCATGCAACATATGCCCCATTTGCACAAATTAAAATAAGTAAGTATTTTTCCAAATTTATAATACATTAATATTATTATTATTTAACTAATAAAATCTGTTGTTATCTGTTTCAGATGGCGTTTATTATTTTTATATTTTTATTTTAAAAATTTTTATAATTTTTATATTTCACACACACACACACTTTATATGTATGTACACACACACACACACACACTTTATATGTATTTTACACACACACACATATTTTATTTAAATAAATATTATTATTATATATAAAAAGTGCAGTAGTAGCACGTTGTGGCTAAAGATAGTAAAAGTTAGGTTAGAAGTTGTAAGCGTGGAAAAGCAAGTGGTGGACAGCGGAGGAGATAAAGAGTAGGAGAGAGAGAATGGAGTGAAGAGAGTGGAAGAGAGACGAGTCAAAGCGAGGGAAGAATGAGGTAGAGCAGTAAAGGAGAAAGAGGGAAGGCGAGTAAAAAGAGGAGCAGAATGGGAAGAGGGAAGAGGCAGGAGAAAATTAGGAGACGGGCAGAGACGTATAAAAAAAGACGGAGAGGCGAAAGTGGACGGAGGATCTGGTGGAGGAGCTGAGAGGTATAAGAAAGGAATTGAGAGGGTTGAAAAAGGAGATGGAGGAGAGAAGATAAAAAGGGGGAAGAGCAGTGAGAGGAAAAAGGAATAAGAACGAGCAAGAGAACCAAGAACAAAAAGGAAGAAGGGGTAATCAGAGACATGCGAGAGAAGGAGAATACGATAATGGTTTAGAGAAGGAAAGAAAGAAGGGGACGATCGAGAAGAGGTGAATGGAGAATCGAGAAGAAGGCCTATGATATCAAAAGAGGAGAGCGAAGGGGAAGCGAGAACAGGAGAGAAAAAGGATAAAAAGGAAGCAGAGAGAGAGATATGAGAATTAAAAGAGGCGGAAGAAGAGGAGAGAAGAAAGACGAAGGAGTTCGAAGGAGAGATGATGGGAAGAAAATTCAAATATCAAAGGAACGGGGAAAAGAAGAGAGAGTGAGGAGAGAAGGCTTGTGATGATGAACAAGAAGAGAAGGATTGAAAGAGACGAGTTGAAGGAGAAGAAAAAAGGGGTAAGCAAGCAGAATGAAAAAGAAGAATCAGGGAAAAAAGAAGAAGGAAGAGGGGGAAAAGCGGGAACAAGAGAAAAGGAGGAAGAGGAGAAGCTAAGAGGAAAGGAAAACAGAAGATACGAAGAGGACGAGGAACGTACAGGAAAAAGAAGAGAGGAGGGAAAGGAGGTATTGAAAAGGATATCGGCGGAGAGATCAGAGAGATCAAAGGAGAGGGAGTACAAGAGCTACAGAGAAGAAGGTAAGGGAGTGATGAAAAACACAAGGATGGGAGAGTGGAGATGTACGATGAGAAGAAGGAGAGGAAAAAAAGAAGTGCGAAAAAGAGGAGTGGAGATTAGATGAAAAAAGAGGAGAGGGAAAAGACTCTAAGAGAGAGGTGAGAGGAAAGGAGAAGGAAGAAAGTAAAGAAAGGGGAGTGAAAGAAAAGGCTCGGAAGAAGGATGGAGGCTGTTGAAAGAGTGATCGAGATAGAAGGGACAGGAGAAGGAGAAATATGATATGGAGAGAAGTGAGGAGAATGAATGTGGAAGAAAGAGCGAGGATGGTCACGGATGTGATGGAGGAGACCTTGGATAGAAGAGTGAAGATGGTAGGAATAATAGAAAGGGAAGGAGAAGAAGGAAGGAAAGTTCTATTGATAGTGGTAGAAGAGGAAGGGGACAGAGAGAAACTTCTGAAAATGAAAGGCAAAATAAGGAGGAAATTGGTATGGATAAGAAGGTATTGGTGTGAACAAGGATCTATCAATGAAAGAAAGGAAGTTTGTAACGATGCGTACATTGTTACCCGGCCGTCCACCCGCCGGACGCCGCGGCCCGACGACCACCGTTCGGGCCAACACGCGTGAGACCGCCGTCTCACGCCCACCAGTCACGAGACCGTTAGAGCAAAGGCGCTATGCGCCCTATTATATTTTAAACCGGTGAGCGAACATAAATATTTACAAAATATTTATAAGTGTTTACATTTATACCACCGGGTCGGCACACCGTACTGGAGCACGAGTCGCGCTCTCGGAAAACCGCTCCGATCATTTCCGAAACTTCCCGAGCCGCAAACGGGCTCAACCGAATTGTTGAAGAAACAATTATCGCGCCGACGCGATACCGCCGACGCCGGGTATAAATAAGCGCTCCACCGGCTAAAAAGATCAGAATCTTCTCCGCCGCTCTGAAGTCGGTAAGACGCTCAGAGCACTCCGAAGAAACCCATACGCTTTACAAGCAAAATAGAGGTTAGGTGTACTCCACCTCTGCTGGGCTTTCCCAGCATCTCGCCATACAAACGTTCCTACCGAACCTCCGATCGTCCGGCAATAATTCTAGCAGTGAGAAATTACCCGCCACCGACGGATATTCCCATCTGCCGGACGCTCCTATTCCGCCGCAAACCGTTCCCGCAAATCCGGAAAAGCTATCGCGAGGTATCTCGCGCGCCGACATAATTCGATTAAGACTCGGCGACAGAATCCGCGCAGCTAGGGCCGTGAGACCGCCCTACGCACCGAATTTGGCGATACGCGATTCGCCAAGACGCGAGGTCCCCGCCTCTCGCGTAGACATCACCGCGCGCCATCACGATTACCTAGCCGACAGGTGCTACCACCCATCGACGCCAGGTATCGATTATCGCACACGACATTTCGATTCACCGCATACGATCGCGCCGTTCGCGAGTGCTCTCCACGCGTGCACTCGAGCGCGTCCCGAACCGAATCGCACCACCGCGGTGCATCCGCATTACTGCCGAAAATACATATACGCATTCACGCGTCACTCGCATCCATACGTTGTTATACACGCATCCGATAGACGTTATATACACACACGCTCATACGATTGTATACACACCCACTCATACGATTATATACACACACACTCATACGATTTATACACGCACATTCATACGTTATCATTCACGCGCGTTTATACACCCATCTACATTTGTAATCCCGCAGTATGACATAAATAACACACTATTTATTCTACAGACGCCTTATGATACTTGCTATACCTTCCGAACCCTGATCCCGGCCGAGCTATCCCGCAACAGCGCTCGGAAAAATCCGACTGTTACAAGTTGAGATGGAAAATGGTGGAGAAAGCAAGGGAAGAAAGAAAAAAAGGTAGGAGCACGCCGATGGACAATAGAAGATTATGAATCGACGGGAAGGAGTGGAAAATGGATGAGGTGAGGAAAGTATGGTGAGAGAAGAATGCAGGACGGTGAAGCAAGGAGTGGTTAGAAGAACGGGAGGCGTATGGAGATAGCAACGGACACTGAGAGGAGCGATAAGGAGAGGGGGATATACGAGAGGAGAACAAGGAAATGAGAAAGGGAAGGAAGTTATTAGTTTTTTGTAAGCCTTACAGGATAGGATGAGGTAGGAGAGGGGCTGAGAACTGTATAAAACGGATAATTGTAAAAGCATAAATGTATTTGAGTATTTGTATAATATTGAATCCCCTTTGGAAGGCAATAAAGACGCTATACTATTCTATTCTATATATAAAAAGTGTTAATTATTGTTAATTAATGTAACGGTCGATTTTTCTCGTCGACCGTCACGGGATAACTCGGTCGGGATAAAGGTTCGGAGCGGAAAACAAGCAATCGAAATACACGGAGTTAGATAAATAAATAATGGTATATTGTTCGTCTAGATATAATGTACAATGTATGTGTGTGTGCGTAGGTATACGCGGCGTACGCGTGTACGGGCGCGTGTGTGTGTGCCGCACGTTTTGCCATTAGGCGCATGTACAGTGAGGTTGGTGCACGCCTAAGATGCACTTGAGAACGGCGAGATTACGTGTTGAGTCGGAACACGGTGCGCGAGATTCGATATTCGTAATACGGGCGATCGATAGGCGGTGTCACCTGTCGGATCGACAGTTCGATGGCACTAGGCAGTGTCCTCGCGATGGGCGGCTGACGAATCGCGTGCTTCCTAATTCGGCGCGTAGAACGATCTTACGGCCCTCAGTGCGCGGCTTCGGCCGCCGTAAAGATGGCGAGTCCCAGCCGGCTTGTGAAGACTCGCGGAATATTTCGCGATAATCTGGAATCGGCGGGAGCGGATCGCAGTTGAAAAGGAGTGTCCGGCAAACGGGAATATCCGTCGGTGGCGGATAAATTCCCAGCTAGAAATATTGCCGGATGATCGGAGATTCGGTCAAAAATGCTTGGCTTGCGGGATGCTGAGAAAACCCAGCAGAGGCGGAATATTCCCAACCTCGATCTCGTTTTTCGGTTTCACGCTGTGAGCGTCTTACTGACTTCAGAGACGGCGGAGAAGATTCTGACTTTTTACGCGTTGAAAGCGCTTATTATACCCGATGTTGGCGGTTTCGCGTCGGCGCGATAATTGTTTATTAACAATTTGGTTGAGCTCGTTCACGGCTCGGGAATATTCGGAAACGGTCGGAGCGGTTTCCCGAGCGCGCGACTTGTGTTCCGGTACGGTGTGCCTAACCGGTAGCACAAACACAAATATACACAAACATAAATGTTCGATTAACGGTTTTACACAATGGGGCGTATAGCGCTTTCGCTCTATGATCCCGTTACTGTTGGGCGAGGGCGGTATTTTACGCGCGCTTCGGCCCGACCGATAGTCGTCAGGCGGCTGCGTCCGGCGGTAAACGTCCGGATAACGATGTACGCATCGTTACAATTTCTGCGCCTCTTTTCCTGTTCGCACTCTCTCTCTCTCTCTCTCTCTCTCTCTCTCTCTCTCTCTAGCAATTCTCGCAGCTTTCAATACCATTACGTCGGAAATGGCGTATCGCGCGACCCGCAATATTATTCCAAGGACCGAACTCTGTCTACAAGAACGAGGAAAGCACTTCGAACAATTTTTGCATTAAAATATGAGAGTGGATTAGATCTATTAGGATACCACGTTTAAAAAAATGCGCCATGCTATCTATCGCAAGGTGGTGCGGAAACAATAGCACATTTTCTGGTGTGCGTGCGTGCGTGCGTGCGTGCGTGTGTGTGTGTGTGTATGTGTGTGTGTGTGAAAGAGAGAGAGAGAGAGAGAGAGTAATAATTGATGTACAAGATTCAGCAACTTACTCTTAGATTTAGAGAACGATCAAAAAACTGGAACTAAATATTGAGTGCTAGGAATAAAAATTAATTATTTTATAACAATAAAATCGAAAGGATTCTGATATACAAATTTAAATAAAGGCCTCTTAAACTCTTGTACTCTTATTAAGAGCCCCTTATATTCGAATTAAAATTTGTATATCACGAGTTTTTCGGTTTTATTATTTTAAGATTATTTCTGCTTCTACGCCAAAAGAATTTTTTGTTAGAATTTACTCTAAAAAATCATGATAATCATGAAACAATATGATATGAAAAAAATTTTATGAGAATTTTTCTATTTGGTATTAATCTTTATAAAAATAATAATATCTATTAAAATAAAATATAAAATATGTTTGATTATTTGTACTAAACTGCATAGTAATATATTAATCAAACATATTTTATATTTTAATGTAATAGATAATATTATTTTTATTGAGATAAATACCAATCAGAAAAATTCTTTTATCTCATCTTTTATATCATATTGTCTCATATTATCATATTTTTCACAATAAATTCTAAGAGAAAATTCTGTCTATGTCATATTCATTATTTTATTATTTTTATTTAATATTTATTTATTTTTAAAATTTCTCTACGCCGCTCGTACATACTAACAACTGAAAGATCACATACATAAAACGGAGCGCACATTATGTGTATAATTCTTTCGATTGCCATAGCGAAGCACGCTCGCAAACCGCTCCTCCCATTGCTTTGCCGCGGACCGAGTATCAATTGACAGTGGGAGGCATCTTCGCGCCGCGAGCTTTTCGCGGCACTTCGTTGGCTGATC
>JBCEZW010000120.1:11253465-11287504 GCA_039654385.1 Cataglyphis altisquamis
ATTTTCTTATGCATACATTTGTGGACCAATCAATTTCTTTATGTTTATGGTTATGCGCTTATGTAAAAGTGTGTGCTTCCCGCTTAAAAGTTCTTATTTGTTATCCTGCGCACAGTTAAAATAGTCGGTAATGTCATCGTCCTTCAATTATCTCCGGGCCCACCGGGCCCACTTGATGGTTACAAAAATTTACTCAGAGCTGACGGTCTTTAATAGTATCTCATCGGTGGTAATGTAAAAAACACCGTTCCCGCGAAATTTAAAGCGGGCGATCCAATATGCGTCAGCAAGTTCAAAACGATCTTCGAGAAAGATTTCACGCGGATGACCTCCATTTCGACAAGTAACGATTGGATACTACACGATTGGACACGCACATTGCCCGATTGAACACGGCACTATCGGATACTACACGATTAGATACGTACGTTGCACGATTGGACACCGCACGATTGGATACCGCACGATTAGGCACCCTACGATTGGACACCGCACGATTGGACACCGTACGATTGGACACCGCACAATTGAATAAAATTGTAAACCCATGTGAAATCTCACTTCGCGTGGAAAGTTGTAAAATCTATGTTAAAACCTCATTTCCTAATCTAAAAGTATGATGTTTAATCGTGCGGTATTCAATCGTATGGTGTCCAATCGTGCAATATATGTATCTAATTGTGTAGTGTCCGATTGTGCCGTGTCCAATTGTGCGGTGTCCAATTAAGCGGTGTCTAATCGAGCAGTGTCCAATAAAACATATCCAATAATGGGTGTCCAATCGTTACGTGTCCAAATTGGATACGCCCCGTTTCAGACGTAGTTTTGTGCAATATTTGACTTGATTGGACTACATCTTTTATCGGAGTAGAAGTAATAACATATTTATTTCATTCGCTTACGTTTCGATTGATTCGGAGTATAAGTTATTAGCAAATCATTCAATGATATAGTTGATCGTGTTTGCTTTGTTCCGTACTTTGACTCTTTTTTCTCTTTTACTTTTCTTCAGGCATACTTATTGGCTTAATTTTTGCTTCATTAGATTCCTCATATTGATTGTATTTTCAACAAGTTGTTTTAGAGGTTCGGTAATTATTTAAAGTGTCTCTCCAATGCGACGTCTTCCTCCATTTGACTAGTTTTCAAAGAACAATATTTTTGCGGATTGATTCGTTCTCGCAATCTCTCTCGCAATCTTTTCGCGATCGTCACTTGTTATGTTCGGATGATAATTTTTAGACGATGCTCGATTGATGTATCAATAGCGACTAACCGCTTTACGGTATTGCAAAATCATTAAATCCTTTTTTATATCGTCCATTAGTCTGTAAACTGTCTTTGTCAATCACTACGAATCCATACTTTTGTTACCAACATTTGCGACAGAAACCGCGAAAATCATCGTAAGACAATATTTACGTGATCGATGTATACATGCTTCAAGTTTGTACCATCTTGTTTAAATAAAATTAATAAATTTGCATTGTAGCATATAAGATGCTCGGGTATCTTGGCATACGTTTGACAAAGATAGAAACAGTCGACGTTCGAGTCATTCGACCCATTGCAAAGTACTTTCTTATTGTATCTTGCTTGTCGCATGCCACGTCATCAAAGATAAAAATGGAATACGGAAGCGCCTCGTTAGACAGAATGACATCACTATTATTAGAGAATGTAAAATAGCCATTTTTATCGATAATAGCAAATTTTTCAAATATCGATACTTCGGTTGTTGAAGCGATTTCGAGTATAGGTACACGTTCTCAAAACGTATTCCGTCCGGATTTTCTATCAAACTTATCAATACGTTAGTCTTACCGCAGTTCGAAGGAGCGCAAATGATACCGCGTATAGTAATCAGTAGCATGTTTCCATGCTTGCGTATTTCTTTCTCGGACATTAATCCGAGTTTTATCGTCAAAATTTGTCACTTTGATTATCGTCACTTGTCGCATGAACTGCATGTTCACACTCGCTAAGCAGTTTTGGAAAACGTGAAGCCCTATTTATAGAGATGCATCGAGTCAAAACCGCTCAATATCGAAAATGTTTCTATCGATCAATAGCGATATTTTTGACCTTACCACCGAGCAGTTACAATTTATTCCAAAGATTATTTTATTACGAGACTTTAATAGCTACGTGGAACAATTGTGGGACAAGCTTCTCGAACATATAAAGGCTAATTCAGAGGTTCAACAATATCGTAGATGCATGCGACATTATAATCAATCGCGGCAATAAACGCACATCGACGGTCCAGCACCGCTGATAAAAAATTGTGGCAAATTTCAGCGAAAATATCAGCGAAACTATAAGAGGTAGCAATCTTTTAAAATCGTGCAATAAACGTACTTCCTATCGAATTACATATTTCCAGTTATCAATTTTGCGAACCGAGAATTCATTTAGAAACACGATTGTCCAGAAGCGATCAATCCATTGGATGCTGCGTGTCACGATCACGACATAACTTATTCTCAAAGCAACGATCTCGGCGAACGACACGTTGCAGATAATATACTCGCTGAGAAAGCGTACTACCGCGAGAGATTCGACTCTTGGCGAAAAAGCAGCCGCTACGGCTGTTTGGACGGCTATAAAAGCAAAGACAAAATTCGGTATGGATATAAAAACAAAAAATCATCAATGAAAGAAAAGACTGTGAAAAAACGAGTACTTCCTGTAGCGATGGTATCTTGCCAATTTTATCATTATTAGGAGTTCTCGGTTCTTTGACGGAACAGCGGGAATTGCAAAAGCGGTAAATGATAATAAGGCTACGCAACGTCAGCTCGAAGAAATTGCAATGTCATAATCACGCCATGGAAAGTCACAGACTTTATCTCGCTCCATACAAGTGTGGACGAGGGTTCTCAATAACGATTAAGAAAAAAAGAAAAAAAACGTCAAAAATACTGTAAAAGGCCTGCCGGTGTAACAAGCAATGTGCAATTGCAGCAACTTGCAAGACGTATGCGTATACTATTCTTTAGAGGCGTTTTCATGCGCAATAATTTACCGATAAACGGTGTACAACGAAACGAGAGCGGTATTGTCAATTTGGATGACGTCCCGGTATTCATTGGGTAGCGTACGCAAAGAGGGGAATCACGCTATATATTTCGATAATTTTGGAAATCTTCGAAACTGCCCATAGAATTAGTGATATATTTTGGACAGAATGTGGCGAATATAGAATACAATCATACGTCCTATCAAAATTATAATCAATGTATTTGTGGACAATTGTATCTACGATTTCTGCAAACTAGATTATTTAGATAGATTTGAATTTAAAGCCTGATAATACACCATTACAGCTCATTATTCGTTCAACATGATATTGACATTGCGAATATCCAATTATGCTTTGCGCTAATCATAATACGCTAAAGAGAAAAATCAAATGTATCTACAGAATAAATTTTAATAAATCAGAAAATGTAGAATTGTTGTTGGGATTCTCAGCGAATCGTATATTGCAACCTTGAAAATGACATGAATTGGATGCACCGATAAATATTATTAACGTAAATATTATTCGTATAGAATGTAGTGTGACCACTGGCGCGTAAAGCAATGACAAACGCGTGCACACGATACATGAATTTTCACCGAGCGTGCCGCCAGGATATAAGATATCAGAAACGCCAGCACAGATCATTTATCTACCGATTCTACTTCATCGCATGAAGCATTACTGATTTAACAAAAAGTATTATTGATCAACAAGGACGATTACTTGATTTTGGAGGAAATGAAATTACTGTAAGATTGCATATCTTTACGAGGGACAATATCTTCACAAAGGACAATATTTTTGCAAGAAGGCGAGTGACTGCGATATCGGATGACAATTAGATATCTACTAAAAAGAAGCTCAACGTGTTGAATCGTGAATTTTTGAAATCATTGGGATTCGTTGTAGGAAATACTTAATAATATGATTGACATCTTGAATATTGGAAGCGAGCCGATTTTTGATGATCGCATCGTCAAGATTGAAACTCATACATATAATCCGTACGTCAACGCAATGCTTGGATATAGTAATAGGATACGGATACCAATACAACATCAAGATTTGTACACGTTACCATGTGCGAGTTATGTTGAAGAAAAGTTAACGGTGCATAAAATGGATGGAGAGGCAAGAGTGATAATAGGAAACAATTGTGTCGCGTTTATGTTTGATGAACTTCGATATGAATTCAATGATGTGGAGATTGATCGCAACAGAAATGTTGGAGTAACTTCCACGATTAAAAACTATGTCTCTTTAACAACCGAGAGAGGTAAAATTTAGGAGAATGCAGCGTGCAATTTGTCACATAATACTGTCAGTGCTAACTTTAACTTTTGCGTGCTAAACATGTGACGGGCCGCTTCATGAGCTGTCGAGGATGCGCGAACAGCGTAGCCGGAATCAGGGTTCGTGAAGAGTGAGACAAACGCTCAATTTGGTCATTAATTAAATCGTTTAATTGCCTTTATCGGCAATGATCAGTTACATCTATTTACAAGTCTTTAAATTCGTGTTGTTGTGACGCAAGTCGAGACGGGCGTGCCCGTGTTGTTGTCTGGCCCGTTGAAGACGCGGAGCGTGCGGGGCGCGGGCGCATTATGTTAACGCACCGTACCTCGGCGGCGCGGGGCGCGTGCGGTGGAGCGGGCGCTCTATTCTTAACTCGCGCTTTACAATTGATTCAGGGCGCGAGGCGCGCGGTGGTGCCAGCGGCGAGGCCGTCGTGACTATCGATATTTCATGTAACGGAGCGTCGGCGTGCGACGGTTGTTATTTCGCGTGATTATAAATCGCCGTAACTTAAATGTCTCGTCCTGATGGCCCGTAGGCCGATTCTGCCTCTCCGAGGAGCTCGTTTATTTCGGCAATTATGTTCTCTTCGATGCTCATCGTGTAGGCTTCTGAGCTGTCAGGATCTATTGTTGGTTTATTTATTCGTTTGAATTGTTTACCTCGATGTCTTCCTCGTCACTGTTTTTGTCGTTAGGTTGTTTCTCTCTATTTTTGTTTTCCTCGGGGGCGAGTTTGAGATCTTGTATATGTACGAATCGGTACTATTTCCAGCGTGTTTTCCGGAGGTCAGCGATCACAGGCGAGATCATCCGACGTACTTCTAGCGATCCGACAAACTTTGGCGCGAGTTTCGCGTTGAACACGTTTGCTTTGTTCGAGAGTGGGTACTCGCGCTTCCACACCATGTCGCTGATTTGCGACCGCCACTGCCGTCGTCGCACGTTGTAGTAGTGTTCCTGCCGTTAGACGTTTCTTGCAAGGTTGATCCGCACTACCTCCTTAGCTTCCTGTAGACGACGTTGGATGGTATCGTGGCGTCGGGGCCTCTGAATTTCAGGGACGGGCGGTGTTAACTCGCGACCGTGATTGATAAACGCCGGCGTATACCTGGTCGCGTCGTGCACGGCGTTCGCCGGGCGGCATGTCGGGAATAATGGGGGGATGCATTGTTACAAACTCAACTATCAACCTCGTCAAAAGAATAATAATAAAAAAAAGAAAGACTCCCAAAAGGTCAATCCCTCGCATATTTTCACTTCTTCTGTCACTTCAGACAATAACATAATTTCAATGGAAGAAAGATGCTGATTCTGATTCCGATCCTAACCCCAAAAATAATAGATCTACATCCATTAACCTCTTTTCTCCTGATGAGATCGCTGACGTTGATCCCTTAACTACCTCTTCATTAAACCCTCCTACAGAAATTCTTAACACATGGATAGCACAATGCAAGTTCTCCTCCATCAAATTTACCTAGTAAACAAAATGCGCGCAATATGCCAGAAGATTGGCAACAGATTCTCTCAATTCTTGCTAGTAATTTAGCATCTGTTATGTCCGCATTAGGCTTATGATCTGCTAAAAGAGCCTACTTACAGAATCTGATAGCAAATTGGCAGCAGAAACCGAGCAGGATCTGCTAATATCACTTGACGTTAGATTGGCGGCAGAAATCGAGCAGGATCTGCGTGCTCGCAATCTGATGGCAGATTGGTAGCAGAAACCAAGCAGAATCTGCTTTTGGCCATATAAAATAGTGCATTTATATATATTTAGAGGTTTCAATCGTAGAATGACAGTAAATTTTGATCACAAAATATTCAATTAGATGTCCTAAGTTAAATTTCATGAGACCAGAAAATTATGTCAATAATCGATATATCACATTCATGGGGTATCATTTTCTGACATTTGTATTAATAGCATATAAATATAGAATATTAATAACATATGTAAATATAATATACATAAAAAAATTTTAATAATTTTGATTAATAAAATTAAATATTTTATTTATATAGAAGTTAATTTCTATTTTATATTTTAAATAGCTAATAACAAATTGATGATGATTTTTATTTATTCAGACAGTTTCTGTTCGATTCTGCTCGGATATTTATTTATCCGATTTTCCAAAAATCATCAGTTCAATATTTGATGAATTTCCCTGTATGGGAATCGTATCAAAACTGATAGAAATAATTATAAATTGTTATTAACTGTATTTTGCAGGCTTTATATATGCTCATGATAAAAAATTGAATACAGGTATAGAAATAAAATTGTGCGTCGCATAGCGATAAGCGAATAAACTATACTATTTCAATAAATTGAAAAATACAAATTCTATTTGGTTTCTGCTGCCAATTTGCCGGCAGATTGCGTGTAGACTGATCTTGCTCAATTTCAGGTTAGCAGATCCTACTCGATTTTTACTACCTATCTGCCATCAGATTATGCTCATACAGATCTTGCTCGGTTTCTACTATTAATCTGCTATCAGATTGCGCACAGGCAGATGTTGCTCAGTTTTTATCGCCAATCTGACGTCAAGTCATGTTAACAGATTCTGCTCGGTTTCTGCTGTCAGATTCTGCGAGCAAGCTCTGTTTAGTTTTTGGCACCAATCTGTCGATTTAATCTGTATAATAATAACTTCAAATTTGTATCTTTTTTGCTAACAACTGATAGCAGATACTTGGTATAATCTGCTGTCGACATACTTGGCTATCTGGGCATACATAGAGACATTCTTATCGAAATGGGCAACAATTTCTTGAAAAGAGCAGTATCCAAACTCTTTTTCACCTTTTACTTGATTCATACACATTTTCTTATTGCATGTCTTCCACAAATTCATCTTTAAAGATATTCCAGTGGAATTGTCGTTTGGCGTTAAGACGTCTCCGTGAGATTTGTTACTTACTGGAGGAACATAAGATCAACACTGCAACTCTTTGAAACACGACTCACATGATACACATGTGCAACCAACCTCTGCAAATCACGTTATTATTCTCAAAAATTGCAACAGACAAGGGGGCGGTATTGCTATTGTAGTCGAAAAAAGATTCAGAATTACGATCATACAAGACGCATATATTTGTTTTTATCAACTATGCTCTCGTAATGCAATTGAATTTATGCTATATAAGATATGGCTGGATTTGAATAATTACATTTATGTTTATTTTTTATACAGCCCTCCTCGTGGCAGCAATTTTCGTGCCACTGAGCCGCATGCCTGGAGAGACATCCTATAATAATGCTCTTCTTTCGAACCCATTATAATATGTGGCGACATAAATGAGAAAAGTCCACTTTGGTCTTCACATGTCTTAAAATCTGACGGAAAAGGAAATCGATCAGGCAATTATCAACATCAACTTGGTTTGCATTAACAATGATGAATTAACTTGATCATCCCAGCACCTCTCATCCTTCTCGGTTCTTGATATAATATTTTTATCAGCTTGAATTGCCTACAACTGTACTTGGCAATCTCTTGATTCAAACCATGGAAGTGATCATTATCCCATTCTCGTCAACATAAAGAGCAATCCTCCTAAGCATCTTCGGCAGGCCATCCTTCTCTACTTCTAAAATTTGTTGGAATACATTTCAATCTCTGTGCCGTGTACAAATAGAAAACTTTCAGGTTAACAGTACAAAGTCCATCCAAATAACGATAATCTTCAGTGATATACTGATGCCGGCAAACAATCTAGTAAGATTTTTTAGAAAAAAAGAAAGAAATTTAAACAACATTGCTCGTCCTTTAATTTAAATATCCTCATCACCATGGTCTGGAATCACATCCGTGCTTTTATAAAATCCACTTTAGAGAAAAGCAACCATATTATTCTCTCGGAAGAGCAGTTTTTTACTGCATTCAAAACTGGCACCACTCAATCCTATCCCCCCTCATATAGATCTGGACAACATCATTTACCCTTTGAAGGTAACGATTTGGATGCAGCTTTCATGCTCCTTCGGTCGGGCAGAACACGTAACAACTATCTCCTCTCTCAAATTTAAATCCGCATCAGGTCCAGATCTAATATCCAACAAAATTAAACAATTCTCTACTGAATTACACTCCCTGATTTAAAAAATTTTCAATTTAATGTTTCACAAGAGTAAGTTCCCTAAGAAATTAAATGATTCCCAGATAACAAAATGCTAGCAGCATGCGTGCAGATTGGCAGCAAATTTAAGCAGAATTCCATGCCAAAACCATAGTCATCTGTGTCCGCATTAAGTTCAGGTTTTGTCAACAAAACCTGCTGACAGGCAATGTGAGCAGATTGAGCACAGAAACCGAGCAGAATCTGCGCGCAATTTTTGACGGCAGATTGACAGCAGAAATTGAATAAACTCTGCAGCTTTTGTACATTCATATAAAATAGTACATTTAAATAGATTTAAACATTTTAAGAGTCTCAATCTCAAAGTAACAAAATGACGATAAATTTTAGACACAAAATAATCAATTAGACGTCCTAAATTAGATCTCATGAGACCTAAAAATGATGTTAATAGTCGATATATCACATTCATGGGACGTCATTTTATGATTTTTGTAATAATAACATGTAATAATAACTGTGTATAATAAATATGTAGTATTAATATAATAAATATAGAAGAATTTAAATAATTTAATTTTTACAGTTAAAGATTTTATTTATATTTCTGTTTCTATTTTATATCTTAGATTTTCAATTTATATCAGATAATAACTAAATAATAACTAAATAATTTCGGACAATTTCTGTCCATATAAGAAAAATTGGACATTTATCTGTCCGATTTTTCAAAAATCGGTTCAATCTGGAATTCCCTGTATCCTATATATATGGGAATCGTATAAGAAATCGAACTGATAAAAATAATTATATGTTATTAGACGCATTTTGTAGGCTTCATGTACGCTCATGACAAAAACTTAAACACGGTCGTTTGGACACATTTCATTTGCACACTGTTCAATTGGAGGGGGGGGGGGGCTTTCGGCCCTCTTCCCGCACCCTCCCCGCCGGTAGGCTGGGCGGACCTCGCTTTACAACTTACAAAGTACATGCTGCAGTGTCCGACCGGACCTGAAATGTATGCAAAAGAATATGCGCAAAAGAACTGTGCGCAATAGAAATGTGCGCAAAAGAACTGTGTGTAAACGAACTGTAACAAATATTTATTTACCAAATGGAGTTAATAATAAATGTCAAAAAATTTCAAAAATTATACATGCATACATGCGTGTGTATGTATTTTAATTTATACAAAAACATGTGTTGTGTTCAAAAACAACGTGTTCAATTGAACGGTGTGCAAATGAAATGTGTCCAATCGAATGGTGCGCAACTTTATGTGTCTAATATCACAGTGCGCAATTGCAACATGTCCAATTGTACTATGCGCAAGTGAGTCGCTCCCGGTTTCTGTTACCAACTGCTCACATTGTCTGTCAACAAATTTTGTCATACATCTAATAACAGTTTGACAACATCGTTTGATAGATCAGATTCTATGAAACTTAATGTTTTTTTTTACATCAAAAATTGACTGCAGGCTCTGCTCAGAATCTATTTGCGCAGGTTTGGCTATCTGGATTATTGTTATCTTTATTCCTAAATCCGGCAATAAAAGAGCTCTTAAATCCATCGCACTTTTTAACAATTTACACAAAATATTCGAAAAGCTGGTGCACAGGCGAACAGAATGGTGGTCTGAAAATAACAGCATTCCTCCCGAATTTCAGTTTGGATTTCGTCTTGGCCTCTCTTTTGTATCGACGTGGCTACACTAGTTACCAATATTCGAATTGCAAACCAATAACGTAAATTTACTGGAGTAGTCTTTCTAGACTTGATTAGCGCATTCAATAATATGTGATTCTGGAGGTGCTTATGATACTGCTGTTCAAATATGGTTTTCCCCAAAAAATCATCGCTTTCATCTGAGTAACAACATATCATCGAAATCTGCTTGGATACGCAGCTGGCATAAATCTCCAAAAAAGAACCACTTCTCGAGAATTACCGCAAGGTTTCATCCTAAGCTCTATTCTGTTTGAGCTGAGGATGATTGAAAATTGTCCTCCCTCTTCCTGTTCACATTCTTATATACGCCAATGATATCGCCATATATTGGCTCACGAATCCTTGGAATATATTAAAAACCATCTTAAAAACGCCTTAGACAATTTAACCAGCTTTCTTAGAAACTTAGGTCTTTCAATTTCGCTAGTGAAGTCTATATATACCATCTTTTCAAATCAGAAAGCCAGAATCTTGAGGATGTCGATTCGTCGGAATCAATTCTCGTTGAACATATTCGGTGAATATATCTCATGCTCCTGGTCTCCTCGCTTCTTAGGTGTCTATCTTGATCCTGAACTCAACTGGAAAGCTCACATCGCAAATATGAAAAACAGGGTTACTCCTAAAATCAATGCACTTAAGTCAATTTCCGGCATACAATGGGGTGCACATCCCTCAGTGCTATTAATAATTTACAAGGATCTTATTCACTCGGTTCTGGACTGGAGGTCTCAGATCTTTCACCTTCTGAATGAGAAACTATTTCTAAAGGCCAGCAGACTCCTCAAATGTTGTCCTGAGAGTCATTTCGGGTCTTATGTATACAACAACCACAAATGCGTTGTTCGACTTAAATGGCGAACAACCTTTTCTAGATAGCAATTCTTATTAGAGAAATTTTTATGTGAAGTCACCGCACGCCAATCACATCCCCTGAATAACATTCTTCATTCCTTACACACTTTCAACTCAGAGGAAAGAATAGCTTCGGGATCGTTAATAGACACATTTCAGTCAAACAAATCTCTCTTTGAACAAATTGATCAGTTCCAGCTACCAGGATACCTGGAATTTCCTTATCCTCCCCTCAGTCAGACATTTTATCCCATCTATTGATACTGATTCTGATTTCTGCGTTAAAGACAGCAACAACTGCCTTCAATGTTAAATCGATAATCTTTTAACCTATCTCTTTACACTGATGGCTCCAAAATCGTTTAGGATGACTCTGCTAAGGTCGGATAAGCGATCTTCTCTCCAGATTCCAATCTCATTAAAAAAAAAAAAAAAAAAAAACGAATTAATAACTACTCTACTGTCTTCGACGCTGAGACCTCTGCTATCAAAGATGCCGTTAAACATTCTCTGGAATGAAATAAACGATTTTCTTATTCTTTCAGACTCACTCAGCATACTCTCAAATTTACAATCTCCAGATTGCTCTAACAAAACCAATCTCATCATTCTCCGCATAAAACATCTCCTGTTTAAATGCGCGAAACAGAATCTCAAGATAGAACTTATGTGGATTTCTAGCCACTGTGGTATCCCCAGCAATAAACTCCCTGGCCAAAGAATCTTTGCGCCTCCCAGACATAGACATAGTAAGTATAGACTGCGCGTTTGACTATATCGATATATAAACTTTAGAAGGAGACAACATGCTTTCACAGAGTACGTGTCTCTATCAATATTTAGAGTGGGGCAGAAATTCAATATGACTGCGAAGCATACTACGAAGCAGCAAAGGTTTCTTTCCCTCACCACGCGTCCTTCTTTCCCTCACCATTAGACAAAGAGAAAAAGCCTACAAACAGAGACTTTCTCTTTCACGCCGCCTAAACAAAGGAAAGATGGAACGCGTAGTCTACATTTACTATATAGGTGATTTTTGGCGATTGTTTGGTATATGTACTAAGGTTGTCATTGGCAGGGGTAGAGCTTATTCTGATACATGTACAAGTAACTAACAATATATACCCTGCTTCACTGCTCGATATAGCGTGATATCAACCGATAAATATCAAAATAATTAGCCACGTCTCTATCAAATTACTAACCATGCGAAAACATTCTGGTACACATTGGTACATGTACCAAACAATCGCTAAAAATCGCCTTATGTCTGCTCCCAGACCCCTTCCTCATATGTAAATGCCACTATTCCAATCTTTACTCTAAATTCAAAAAGTTGGCTAAAGAAAAAGCCATCAACACTCTTGTCACTGAAAGTCTACACAAAGATGCGAGATACTTCCAGAGAATTGAAAATCCCCTTTCTCCTCTATTGTACAAAAATCAATAAAAATCTCACTCGACCAATAATCACTCATATCAAGCCTCAGAACACACCATGCAGCTGTCAACTCCCATCTCTGGGAAAAGAATATAATTTCTTCTCCAGCATGTACATGTGGTAATCCAAACCAAGACTTCAACCACCTATTTTTTCACTGTCCATCTCTATATAACTTTTCCATCAATCTCATTACCTCCTTACTACGCACAAATCCAACCATTACTCTGGATATTCCTTTCATAATTTTTTCCAATAATATCAAAGCTTTTAAAACTTTATACATTTTCTCGAGAAGCGCTGACTTGAAAATTTGCTAAATTTTTGAGTTAGCACTTTTTGAGAAAAGACAACTTCTTTTAGTAAAGACAACTAGGAACTTCATTCAACATCAACTAGCGTATAGGCATATTCGTCCAGTCTATTCATCAAATCTAACTAAGCCACATAGATAAGAAGAAGTTTCCACCCTTATCCCTCCCTCATATCCGCCCTCATATGAACGGGAAATTTACAATTTTTACAGTAATAAACACAACAATGCCGTTATATTCCAACTTCACATATTGTGAAAAAAACATTTTTTATGTATTTATATTTTTTTATAATATTTTGTTATTAGATTAAAAATAGTCTACATAAAAGTATGTATTTATTACAATTGTGAGATACAGACAAATGAAAAATTTGCTTATAATATCGCTATTGTTCGTTATAAACTTATCATTTAATATAAGTAAGTTAATATTCCTTAATATTATTACTTAATATTACTTAATATTAATACTATTAATACTACTACTAATATTATCAGTATTAATATTAATAATACTAACTCTCATTAGAGATATCACTGTTAGATTCCTACTCGAGAGAATTTTCAATTATTATATTTATATTTATATTTATAATATTCCATTATTAATAAATACTATATAGTAGCAAGTGATATACATAGAGCAAAAGTTTATCAGAGGCATAGCATATCGAACTATTTATGATAACATTCAATACCATTCATGAGTAATGCTCAGAGGCCTAGTAATTTTTTTCCTGTTAACTATACGTGTACAATAGTTATTCAATTTAATATTTAGTAAAGATGAAGCAATAAGTTTTTGAGCAAAATTTCTTGTACCATAGAAAATGATGTAAATATATAAAAAAGCTATTCAAAGATGATAACATTTTTAATCGATAATATGTATATATCATATGTATATATTAGATACCATCATTAATATCATCTTCTTTTCAAATTTACTATGTAAATACTTGTCCATTAAAAAAATCCCGTGATAATCTTTAATAATATATTATAATTAATAAAATTATTGATGCTTGCGTAATATTAAATTTTTACATTATAAGTGAAAAAATTTCATAAAAATTTTTTTAATGTATTAAAATAAATTAATTTTTGTCGTACGCCATCACTCGTGTTTGATAGTATATTTTGGTAAAATAGACCAAGTTCTTTTTTCGGAATTCGTCGATTAATAATAAATAGCCGTAAATCTTAATCAATTGTAAAAAAAATGTATTTCCGTTGTAAATATATATAGAATATAGAATATATATATAGGATAGAATAGATTTGGTTACATATGAATTTACTGCAAGTAAACAATAATAAAAGAGATTTTTTGCAATACATATTATGAAAATGCAAGTAGTGACATACAAAAAAAAATTAATTTATTTTTATACATTTAGTAAGAAAACAAAATCACTTTTTTACTTCTGATATCACATTACAATATCGTTGCAATGGAGAAAGCTTTAGGAGAGCTTTATAATAAGATTTGCAAACTGACTATTTTGATATAATTTATGTTGACTATAATTTGACAATTTATAATAAAATATTTTTAGAATATTTTTATAATAAAATTCTTTTTAAGAAATTTTAATAAATTTACTGCTTATCATCGAATGCATCTGCTAATAATAATTATACAATTCATTATACAAATCCATTTGAAATCAATTATATATACTAACAGTAAGTCAAATTGTTATACATAGGTAAGATATGCAGTATTTAATCTTTTTTTTAGTTCTATAAAGAAAACAATAAATAATAATATTAATAAATTGACAATATCTCTGTGACAATCATACTTTTAATGAGTTATATTGTTAAGAAGATAGGCTATATGCATTTAAACAAATCTCTTAAGCTTTTAACCAAGTGAATCGATAGCTGTAGTATTAAGACCATTCTGGTTAATAGTAGTCTTAAATTGTTCTGGTACTGGATATTCACTCTGTAATGTAATATATTTATATAATTGCGAAAATTACGAGCGCACATCTGCAAATTAATTGAAAAAAAAAACTTACATAATCTCCATTAGCTTTGGGTACCATAACATTCATTTCACTAGATTTGCTAGTAATAAGTTCAACATTCAGAGATTCTGTATTTAAATACATTTGACAACCGTCCGTTTTGTCAATGGAAATTGTAGGTACTTTCCCAAGAACCTGCAAGTAAAAAAGTTTCTATTGTTAAAAATTATGATTATATACTGGTACAATATCTCCAACTCTTAATATTAAAAAAAACTAGCAATTTATTCAGAATAAATAACAATTGCTAGTGCATGCTAACTTCTCAGGATTGTTGAACATTTTATTGAACATATCAGTAATGGAAGATTTGACAGTTCTTTGAATTTTATGCACAATTTATTTATATTAGTCGAACAAAACCGTTCATAAAAATGCCGTGGAAAATTGGTGAGTTTGCTTTTATATTGTTATATTACATTAGATTTAAAACACTAATCTGTACTGAAGAAATCTATTTTCCAAAGAATTCAACAAATGGAAACCTTTAGGTGGAAATTTCGAAACTGTAGCAGTCACGTGCGAAAGAACTTGGAAGGAATGTGTAATCGTGGTGGCAAATTATTTATGGTGCGAAGTGGTGTCTGATGTCGTTGATTATTTAACAAAAGAAGAAATGATATGGGTAAGAAAAGTAACATAATTATTCTGTACATTATTAGCACACAATTAACTTTTTAAATTTTTATTCCAAATTTTTTGTTAAATTTAGGATTTCTCTAAAATATCAAGTTATTTTTAAAAATAATTTTAGATTGTACTTCATGTCTCTAATATTTAAAGGTTCTTGTGACAGCGATAGCCATCGCTTCTACAATACTTATCCGTATAAAATATTGCAAAAAGATACATGCGGAAAATATTGTATTTAATAAACAAATATTAAATAAAGTTGGACATAAAATTCACGATTTAGAATTGAAAATCAATGTCCTAACATATAAAATGCAATATGGAACATGGCCATTACCACATCAAATCTACAATTTAAATCCCAAAAAATTGCGGAAGAATAGAATGACATTATCCAACCCGAATGATCGGAAAAAGTATGTATCTCAAAAGTACATAAAGTTAAAAATATTAACTAATTAATTTTCAATAAATTAATTATAAAATAGTAAATAGATTTCGTTTATGCAAATATATTATGTTTTAGTCATGTAAAAAGCAATATGTATACACTCCTTATTTGAATGTATATGTTTTATTCTTAGTAAAACTAATTAATTTTTTTGACATAGAGGAAGTAATCTTTCTAAAAATGAAGATTCTATATTACAATGGCAAAATGTACAATTTTTACCTTTAAATTCGAACAAAATTAATCGTCAATTTTCAAGAACATTTTTAACACAGAATGGCAAATATTCCACATATTCGACGAACAATACATATAATTTATGCCAAAAATTCACAGATACTGTCCATAAATGTAAATCGTTTCTTAATGAATTGGAATATAACAATAAACGTTTGCATTCGTTGAGTAATTCGTCAGAAACTAGCAAAGCTTCTTCTTTGAAAATTGCTGATTCGGCGAAACAGGTAAGATTATTATCAATCGCTATATTTGAAACATCAAATAATTGTGTATAATCTAATAATTCTATATTTTTTATATATTCTAGATAACTTTTTTTATGACAGAAAAAAGGGAGGCATCTCATGATTCTTATATAATGAAGAAAGAAAAAAAAATAAACAAAATGAAATGTATGAAAAAGGAAAAGGACAAAATAGAAAATATTAAAGAATTATATAGTCCAAATAACGTAAATATATCTACTGGCGCTACAGTTTTAACAAATAATGATGCATTACCGAAGGAACTTGTTTCTATTTTTCCAATAAGTCAACCAACGCATAATGTACAATCTTCTCGGGAGATTCTATACGAAGTTAAAAAGAGACTTCGCAGTTTACATAACGTGTTGCGAACCTATCAGAACATAAGCCAATCTTCGGAAAGACAGAAATCAATAGATAAAATCAATGAAATCGATGCATTTACATCCATTGAGAAAACTGGTGAAAATAAAATCGATATAAATTGCAATAGCAAAGGAAAATTTTCGGAGGAAAATTTGCCACAAATACAATGCTCTGTTGTAAGCAGTTCCGAATATTTCGAATTTGATTGCACAGAAGAAAGTTCATCTTCCTTAGCCGAATATTCACCGAATATATCTAAAGCGTATCAATATTCCAATGATGTCATATTGCAAAATGAAGATATAACAAAAACAACTTTATTTAATCCTAGAAAAAAGATATCCGAGATAGTATCGGAGAAAATATGTTACATTTCATCACCCGAATCTCTCGAAGACCAAAATATTCAAATTCAAAATAAAACATCTTCAATTAAAAACTTTACTACTAAAAAATGTAGAGATATATTTGACGAAGAACAATGCCAAGAAAATGTGATAACATCTCAAAAAAGCGGTCAAAGTAAAATATCAAACGATAGCGACAGAGAAGATAAATCTACAACATTATTGCTTCAAGAAGCTTTACATTTTAAGAAAGCTTTACTAACACGTGTTGAATCGAAAAAAGAGTGTCCAATAGATAGCATAAAAGAGAACAATATCAAAGATGAACTTTTGCCAGAATTAAATAACAATAATTTTCCTTCCATAATAATAGATATTAAAATGGAAAAACAAATTACTAATGATTCTCATGAAAAAGTTAATCAGTATTATATTTATTTAGAAATGAAACAACGACACGACTTATTTCCTGAATATTTGCAAAAAATAAATGCATTTGCGCACCATGAAAGCAAAAGGAATATAGAGAATCAAAATCATACTTCTGAAACATCTTCGCAATATTTTAGCATTACCGATTTGACAATTCGTAATAGTAAAGTTGGAAATAATGTTTCTATGAAACCTCCAGTTTATGAAAAAGTTATTTCAATCGTGATACCAGTCAGGCTGGAATGTCAAAGTGAAATCGATATAAATGAAAAATTGATGCAAACAAAAACTGTTTTGGGAAATATTAAGACTTGTGTAAATTCACAAAAAAATTTCAGAATAAATGTTGACAATATAGATAATAATGTAACCGATAAACATTCATCGACGATAAAATTCGAAGATCATATATTAGAACATATTAAAAACATCAGAGATTACATTGATACTTTTCTTCAAAGTCAAAATAGAGCAATCTCCAAAGCATGTAAAGTACTTCAGTATCAAAGTAAACGCGATATTTTACGATGTTTAAATGAAACAAGTCACATAATATTACACAATAGATTGTCTGCATTGTCTAATTGTAACAACACTGATCATGTTAATTCTTTAAATTCATCTAATCTTTTATTAAATGCAGAACCAAATTATAAACAGCAAATTTCTATCAAAAATAATACCTTAAAATGCTATTCAGACATATGTTTAAGAAGAAATCCAGAAATGTTTATGCCTCTTATTAAGGATAAGTTCTCTAATAAAAATAATATGCAGCACTTAACAGCAATAGAATTAAAAAGGAAAGAAGAGTTATCTCGTCCAGCAATTTTAAAATATTATTATAAAAATCGTTCAAAATCTACAGACAATTTGGATTTAGAAAAATATATTATGCCAGATATAAAAAATGGCAAAATAAATAAAAAAAAGAATAGTTGATATCAGTGTGAATTTTCAGAAACGTGAAAAACAAACACAAATCATCAAAAATAAATCCTCAATAATATTATATATTCCAGTTAATGTCGTAACAACTGCAAATATTATTGAAATGCAAAAATTGTTGATAAATGTGCGACAAAATTTAAATACAATTTGATCTGCACCAATTCATGCTTCACCAACAAAAAAATTATAAAATAGTATATAATGTATATTTTAAGTCTCTATCAAATATAAAACATTCACACACAGTCAATTTTCCAAAGAAAATAAATCAATTATATTATTGAAAGACAAATCTCTATAAATGAATGTCCAGATACAAATTTAGTAATTTGCTAAAAGAAAAAAAAAAATATTTCTTAAATTTCATATATTCGAATTTGATGAAATTTGTTGACTTAAATTTCATTTTAAATAAAACTCAAGATATTATTTGATGCAAGAACAACTAATGCAGAGAAAACACTAAACACAAATGCCAAATAATTTCAAATAAAATAATGAAATATCTGCAAGCGTTGCACATTTATTGTTTCTAATGAAAAATTATTTAATAGGACATTTATTGCAAACACAAATTGTATTGTTAAATGAAAGCCAAAAGTAATAGATATACTTAATAACAAGTAAAGAAGTAAGGATTTAAATATCACAACTTATATCTAAAAAAATCATATTCAGTTTTTAACACCTGAAAGACAATTGGAGAAAGTTGCATCAATTTTATGCAAACTTCTACAAAATAAATGTATAAAAAATAAGTTATAATCTACAACACTACAAGCTAAATATATTATATCACAAAATACATTTATTATATCTTTTATATTATCTTAAAAAATTGTTTAGAACTTGTAATAATAAAACCTCAAGTGCATACAAAAAACCATTAACTGTGCTACAAAAGAAGAGACTCATATAAAAAATCTCATAAGAGATGAGGAAATTGTGCAAAAAGACAATGTTTCAATAAATAAACATTTGTATATAAAGCAAATTTTATCAATTAAATTAAACGCAGAGGAAAACAAATTTGTTAAAGAATTGGAGAAATATAGTACAAGATAGTAATATAATGTCAAAGAAAAATTCAGGGATTCAATTTCTAATGAACAAAATGTAAAATTCTTAGCAACTGACAATAAATATTCAGATAAAATATCTATATATGGTAATAAATCAAATATAAAAATACGAATATATAAAATATAGTTCTCAAACAGCAACTATTATATCTATTACATCAAATGAAAATCTATGGAAAAATTATTCAATAAGTTCATTTATTTTGAAAATAGAGAATGTTTACAACAGAGCTAATACACAAAGATAAGATTATTGAAACCACAGAAAAAAATTACAACAAAATCTTCCATTACAGATGCATAATATATATCAATCTCCAACTTACATTATATAAATTGACATGTACAATATTTGTTTAATCACTGTAAATTTATTTAATAACTGTTAATATTTTAAAAATTTTTATTTATTGCATTCTCTTTTATAAGAATATATTTTTCTAAATATTTTTTACATTTTTTATACATTAAACTATATTCAAAATATTCTAAAAAATTAAGAATGCCAGAAAAAGAAATTTCTCATATGACAAAAAAAAAGTTCTTTCTTATATCAACATTTTATATCAACATTATTATTTTTTAAGAATGATTGATGACTTCCATATCTTTGTTTAAAACGTGATATTATAGCATACATTAATAAAAAATATTGCATTCATACATACCTGCATTTGTACGCTTTGACAATTAACGAATTCGATACTGGATACAAGAGAATCAAATACAACGGATGATTTACGACAAGAATCCATAATAATGGAATTTACTTTGCCTTCAATAGTAAGTGTACTATCTTGACATCGAAACATATAAATAACATTATTCATTTCCACATTATCGATTACTAAATTTTCTCCTTTCTGATACTCCTATAAAATAAATGTCTTTAATATACATATAATACATTAATTAAAAAAAAAAAAAAATATATATATATATATTATAATAAATTATGTTATATAATATGTTTTATAATATTATACAGGATGTTTGGAATCGGTCACACCACCCATCGTGTGTAAGTACAACAGATAAAACTGAGGAGAAAAGTTCTGTACCATTTTTTTCTATAACTCTTAATAAAAGAGTTATTATTGAATGAACTCTTAGTAAAAGAGTTATTGAGTTATTATTGAGTCTGGTCTATCATCGCCGATTTTTAGCCGGCCGCACATCGGTGAGCCGCGCGCCTGGTAATGTGCGTGAGCAGCTATACAGCGCGGCTCACCAACATGCGCTCGGCTAAAGATTAGCGATTGACCAGACTTCACTCAATAATAACTTTTTTTATTAAAAGTTATAGAAAAAAATGGTACAGGACTATTCTTCTCAGTTTTATCTGCTCTACCTACACACGATGAAAGATGCGACCGACTCCGAATATCTGTATATATTTTATAATAAATAAATAAATAAGTATATATATATATACAGGGTATCCAGCAACTTTTCACACACCCAAAGTGTGAAGGTAGATTAGCTCAAACTGAATCAAAAAGTCCTGTACCATTTTGCAAAATTCGCAATAGCTATTGCGAATTCGATATGTATATGTATATATATATATATATATATATATATATATATATACACATATATATGTATATATATGTATATACATATATATATACATATGTATATATATGTATTTACATGTATATATATATATATATATATAATATAATATAAATATTTGTATCTATAATTACCTACCACAAGCCATTTTTTACCATCACGAGTAAATACTGGTGATTTGTCAATAGGTACATTTGCCGATAACACATTTTTTATCGGTGTCACATTCGTAACTGCTGGTGCTTTAAATGGTGCAGGTCCGGATCTCAAAGCAGGATTTTTATGCGTTTGCATATCTGAAGTAACTTTTTTCAAATCTATGGTATAAATATTAAGTATCATAATGCTCTCAAGTATTATAATCATAAAAAAACAAAATTATAAAAAAATGAAATACAATAAAAAAAATAAATATTTACTTTTTGTGATATTTTCTCCTTGATTTATCTGAGCAAAAAGGGCGCTTCTGTCATCATTTACCACTGATGAAATATCTTCAGTTGGCATCGAGGGAGGTGGAGGAGGTGGTATACCCGCAGGTGCAATACTAGTTTTTCCCCATACTAAACCCGTTGTATGATGTTGGCGAACGTATTGTTGAAGATCGGTTAACGTTTGTATCCACGCTTTACACCAATCTATGTGCATTTTATCCCTATAAATAGGAAACATTATAGCATTTGGATTTTTACTTGAAATTGTGAAACAAATAACTCTAGAAAAATGTTACTTTTCCTTCCAGTCTTTCAATACACGATTGGTATAAAATTGACCAGCGTCATTCATTTCTTTTATATATGGAGCAGGTGTAGGAGATACAGCAACCCATCCTAAAGCCGGAATACTTTCACTAATTGCTGATAAGTGATTAAAAAATGGCGATCCACGATTTCTTTCGCGAAATTCTTGAATCTGCTGAATCTGCATAGACATAGGCGCAAGCAGAGATATTTGTTCAGATTGATTTGCCGGTGCAGAACGGTTCGCCGCCGTTTGCACGAATTGAAGTTGAATTCTAAAATTAATCAAAATATATTTATTAATAAAATACAATATTCTATATTTTATAACATATTTACATGTGCTTTTAAATATATGATATTTCAACAAGTGGGAATACTAACTGAAAAGCCTTCTCCACAAACTTGCTATGAGTAGCTACATCACCACCAATCTTTTGACTTAATTCTAAGTATTTTTTGAGTGGCCCACTCAAAAGATCTTCATATCCGGCTATAGACATGTTTATTGACTGATTCAAAATTATATCTGGCTTCGTGGATTTCTTGGGAGAAAGTATATTTGTTTGTATAGCAGTGTCTTGAGTTTGGACTGCACAGTGTACTTTTTCGAGTCGTCTTGTTACGTTTTCTAGCCGGTTCAGCAATTCTTCTAGATATTCTTCTTTGTCACTACTTTCGTAACCTGTAATTTATTTTGCAAATAAATGTATTGATGCGATTTTAACAATAAAAAATTATTTATTCACTTATGTTTAAGAATAATAATAGAAAATGATAAGTAAATGAGAAAATTAATAAGTAAAAGAGAATAAAGAGTAATAAAAACTCCTTTCTATAGAAATTCGAAAACATCTGGAAATCTCAAATACTTGGAATGCTTCATCGAATATTTGAAACATGTTTATAAATAATTATTAGCATAATCCAATTGTCACATTAAAAACAATATGTATATATGTACATATATACAGGGTGTCCGGAAACTTTTGACACACATAAAGTGTGAAGGTAGATTGAGCCAAACTGAGTCAAAAAGTCCTGTACCATTTTGCAAAATTTGCAACAGTTATTGCATTGGTAATTAAAATATATGAGCTAATGAGCGCATTGGAAAGCGGTAGGCCGATACGTACGACGAATTACTTGTATATGTCTCTTAGTAACGAAAGCATCATCTAAGCGAGATGTGGAGTCGCGCAGTCACCTCTTGCTTAGATGATGCCTTCGTTGCTAAGAAACGTATACAACTAATCGTCGTACATGCTTGCCGATACCGACCTACCTGCTTTCCAACGCACTCATTATCTCACATATTTTAATTAATAACGCAATAACTATTGCGAATTTTGCAAAATGATATAGAACTTTTCGACTCAGTTTGGCTCAATCTACTTTCACACTTCGGGTGTGTCAAATGTTTCCGGATACCCTGAATATACAGGATCTCCCAGATCAATGGGGATAAAATTCGATGGTGAGCCGCGCACCTGATAGTATGTGTGAGTGCTCAGCTGTCAGCGTGGCTCATCAACGTGCGCCCGGCTAAAGCGCGCAATCAAAAGGCACAATTGATGTGTTGTTGATAGAACGCGAATCCATTGTTATGTATCGCTCGTATGTAACGGTTGTCATTTGTAGAGTGCTCCTTCCAAAATTTTGTCGCGCGCCTAGAGACCCCAAACTTTTGGGTTGTCTTTGGGCCGTACTTTCTCGCCGCGCGCTTATACTCACGCGAATTCGTCGATATTTTTTAATTAATTTCTCGAAAATTATTGCAAAAATAGCAAAATGATACAGGACTTTTCTTTTCAGTTTTACTTGCTGTACCTGCACACGACCGGTGATGCGATGACTGATGTGATTGACGCCGGACACTCTGTACATGTACATACGTATATACCCATAATTCGCGGATCACCTCTCGTGTGTATGTAAAGTATGTTGAACTGGATAGAAGAGTCCTCTACCGTTTTGCGATTTTCATGACAATTAATAAAAAATTAATTAAAAAAGATAGGCCAATCCGCGTTTTGCACAAGCGTGCGGCAAGAAGAGATGTCTTACTGTAACGTGATACTAGGCGCGCGGCACACGCACGCACGCACGCACGCATTTATTTATTCATTTATATAAAATTTTGTAAAATTATGAAATTAAAATATCTTGTAAATTATTCTTGGTCAACTTACTCTTATATTATTTATTAGGAGAAATCAATTTATAAAAAAACTATGATTTCATAAAAAATGTAAGTTAACTTTTCCTTGACTTTAAATAAGTTTAATTAAAATTCAATATTATTAATTTTTTTTACTAATTTTTTTACTCTCAAAATCATTTATAAAGTTTGTATAAATTATTTTTTGTATGACATCCGACAAACTTTATAAAAGATTTTGAAAGCAAAAAAATTAATAATATTGAATTTTAACTAAGATTATTTTTTAATATCATTAAAAAGTTAAACTTTTTTTTAATGAAACCATTCTAATTTTTTTGTATAAATTGATTTCTTCCAATATTCGGCATAAATAATATAAGTGTAGGATGGCCAAAAATTGAATAATTTACAAAATTATTATACTTTAATTTGATAATTTTATATGAACTATAAAATATCTCGTAAATTATTCAATTTTTAGTCATTCTATCCTAAAAGAATTATTTCAGTAAAATATTAAGAAAAACAATTTATATAACAAATTAGAGTAGTTTCATTTGAAATAAATAGATTAACTTTTTCATGACTTTTGAAAAATGACTTTAATTGAAATTCAAGATTATGAAATTTTTTCTCTCAAAATCCTATAAATTTTGTCTGAAATATTTTTTTGTATAATGTCAAATTTCGAAAAAAACATCTTGTAACACTATGTGAAATGTTCTGTTATATACACACATTTAATTTAATTTTTTTGTTAAAATATTATTTGTCTTGTAAAAAATTTTGCAATGTTTCTTAGTGATGTTACATCTATTAGACTTTCTGGAAATTGGCAAGAAACTGAAAGATATCTCAAATGATGTCCGCAAAACGCGAAAATACTCCCAACTATTATTAGAGAAACCGTTAATATCTCATACAAATATATTTATACTTACACACATAAATACGCGCAACATATCATTTATAATGTAATATTGCAATATGGGTGAGGCAAATAAAATGTTACAAGCCAGTAACTCTAAAAATATTCGTCAAATAAAAAAGTTGCTCACGAGATAATTTCATGTATTCGAGAGCCCTTTTTAGCTACGTAATAAATCGCCCCATTCTCCCTTTAAGGAAAGCGGAAAGTAATCTTATAATTTCAAATAAAATCCCCTACAAAATGTTGCATTTCGATTCTACGGGAAAAAAAATAAATTTTATCTGAAATATTTATTTGAAAAATACTATCAAAAGTTATAAACATTTAAACTTTAAAGTAGAGTTACCATTCAAATTAATGATAAAACTATAAATTAAATTAAAGATCATAGATTTTGGTTTCTTACTTTATTAAATGTTCGAACTGTAGTTCGTTCTCATCTAAACATTTATTAATTTTATTTTACAAAATTTTATCTAACTCTAAGAGCCGGTTTCTCAATAATAGTTCAACTTAGATTAAAGTTTAAACTCTTTTTTCTTTTCTTTTTTCTTTTGTTTTGTTAAACTGTAGTTTAAACTATTATTGAAAAACTGGTTCTAAACATTCCTGGAATCACGCTAGCGCAAGCTTTGTAAAAGGAATTAATAAATGTTTAGGTAAAAATGGATAATATTTCAAAGATTTAATAAAGTAGAAAACAAAAAACTATAACCTTAAATTTAATTTATGATTTTATTATTAGTTTAGATGCATTTTATTTAAAAGTTTAAATACTTATAACTTTTAATAGAAACATTTTTCAAAGAAATGTTTCAGATAAAAATTTTTTTTTTCCGTGGAATCGAAATATGTAATATTTTCTAGGGGATTTCATTTGAAATTATAAGATTACTTAAAGAAAAACGAGTGGGATGAGTTTATAGAATCCTTGAATACAAAACTTTCTCATGAACAACTTTTTGATTCGACAAATATTTTTAGAATTATTGGCTTGTAACGTTTTATTTGCCTCTTCTTATGTAATTAGAACATATGTTATAATATATAGGATGTCCGAAGTCGATTGCACCACCCGTCGTGTGCAGGTAGAGCAGGTAAAACTTAAAAGAAAAGTTTTTTATCATTTTGCGATTTTCGCAATAATTAATTAAAAAAGAAATTAATTAAAAAATATTGGCCAATGCACGCAAATATTAGCGTACAATAAAAAGAGACAACCCAATGATGTGTGGTTACTGGATGCGAGAATCCATTGTTATATACTATTCATACGTAATCTTTGTCATTTGTAGGAAGCTGCTCCGAAAACTTCATCGCAATCGCAAACTTTTGGGTTGACACTGGATCATCCTTTCTCGCCATCGGCTAATACTCGCACACATTGGCCAGTTTTTTAAAATTAATTTCTCAATAATTATTGCAAAAATTGCAAAATGGTAAAGAACTTTTCTTCTCAATTTTATCTGCACATGAATGATGCGATCGATTCCGGACCTCCTGTATATAAAAAGATTCCGTCATCATATGTATCTAAAGATATATGATATGTATTACATAAAACTCTGAAGTGATATATTTTAGTTATATATCACATTATTACATGATTATTATCATATCTCATCATATTATTACGAATCGATTGATTAGATTACTCTACTTCTTTTTTTTTATGTATAGTATGTATATGAGCGAGACAAATATCTGGCACAAATGACACACCGAGAAGCCGAGAATAAAATATGAATTTCTTCATTTGTTAGAGGACTGTTCTTATTACTATACTATTCATATTAAACTCGGTCTAGATATGTTTAATGTATTTCGCGGGTGTAGCACCGCCATTTTATAAAATTTTTCACAACAAATTGTATAAAATAAATTATATAATTTGAAACGCGGACATGCATTGTATTGACATTAGAATATTGAATATTATAAAATGTCAAATTAATAATTTTAATTTAATATTTTAAATCCTCTATTAAAGTTGTCAGAAATTAAACTGATAAAAATAAATACTACATATAGAGTAAATTGTGACTTGCGAGACAAAGTGGATTACTTTGACTCCCGAATCACGGGCATATATACATATAATAAATAACTGGAAATTCAAGTGAGCCCTAACCGGTGTGCACCATCGGTCCTAGTGGGTCGAATCTCACTCTGTGTTCCGTCGAATTCTGCGCAGCTTGTAACAAATCGGAGAAGAATCTGTGCCGCCTTAAAGCTAGCTCATCACGAGCGACTGGCGTCGCTGGCGGCTCCTGCATGCCGCTACATGCTTCTGAGGCGTATTCGCCGTTGTCTTCCTCCAACAACCAATGTGGAATTGAAGCAACTGCAGAAACGATACACATACAACACGTCGTACTTTTATTCTTCTTAGAAAGAGATTTATCTTTCAAGAGCTTATGCGCTCTGCATTGCCCCATCCATTAAGTTTAAGAATAAGTTAATCCCATCTCTCAGATATTTTTTTTTGTAAACTGATATAAATTGATAAGTATTGGATCACTTGTGGATATCGAATGTTTTCTTTACTATTAATATAAATATAAAATAAGATTGGAATAGAAAACATTAGTAAATTACAAATAAAAAGACAATTTTTACTCATAAATCAAAGTGGAAATTATTATGTGCCCTAACTTTACTCTAATTTTAAACTTACATATGCATGTGAGAAATATTCAATTATAAGTGTGTTGGGGAGACACTATTGACACTAACATTTATCTTTGTTATTTGCTAAAAATTGAAAGTAGAGCATGCTCATAATGCTAAAAACGTGCTTCCCGAATGAAGCCTATTATAGTGGGCATACAAAAAATATTATATATTATTTTACAAAAAATTAAGTATGCAAAAAAGCTGCAACAAAAAATAAGAAACAAACTCTTCAAAATATTATATATGAATATATATATATATATATATATATATATATATATATATATATATATACAATATAACTATTCACAAAAATTAGAAAAATATCTAATTTTTCTTTCTTTTTTTTTTAATATACAAAATTCAATCAATTGTAATATCGTTAAAAGTGAACAAAATACAAAACAAAAGAATTTAAAGAAAAAAGCTTAAAATCTTTATTTTCGAAAGATTACTATTGTTTTCGAGTTTCTGAGTTCGAAAATTTTTACATATTTAAAATTAAGAGCTGGACAAAATGCAAATTTTCTTCTCAGGTTTTTTGTGTGTCCAAAAAGATCTGCAAAAATTTTCGACTTTCTAATGTTAAAACGTAAAGTTTTCTCTACAAAATCCTTTTTTTTTATTTATCTATGATTTTTTGTTGCTGAATTATCGCCGATTGAAAAATGAGCATTTTGATTTTGATTGCTTATAAAAATGTCCATTAAAAATCGTTGTACCGTAATTCTCTAAAAAAAGATTCTTAAGACTGAAACTTCACTTTATCTAATATATAATTGCCAAAATTTTTTTTGAAAAAGATACAGATGAATATAAACAACGTAAAAATTAGATTAATTTTTCCTTTTTTCATTTTTATCTAAAAAACAATTATGTAAAACAAGAAAAATTATTAAAAAAATTTTTTTTGTGTTGTTAAGTACTATGAATTTGAAAAAAATTGCTGAATAGCTATGAGATTTTTTTCATAATAGGGTCACTATGATTTTATGGAGCAAAACGTAGAAGAAATTGTGAAATTGCTTAATTTCAATAAAAAGAAGAAGATTCAATAATGAACTTCAATTAATACTTAAAAAATTTTCAGTGTACTAATACTACATTTTTTTTTAATTTTTTAGTTTTTTTTTTTCATCGATGTTTGAGAAAAAATATCGCCGGCGTTAGCATTATTTAGATCGTGTTACAAGGAAGTCAAATTTTTTCAAATTTCGATAAAAAAAAGACTAAAAATACTTTTTTTTAATTTTTGCGGATACTTAGTAAAGATAATGTAAATATCAATACACTGAGAATATCAATTTTTTTATCATTAATTGAATTTTATTTTTTCTTTTTTTACCATAAAATAAAGAAATTTCACAATTTTTTGTACGTTTTACCTCATAAAATCATAACGGCCATCATAAAAAAAATCTCATATTCTCTATTCGGTAATTTTTTTTCGAATTCAAAGTACTTAACACCACAAAAAAAAACAGAGAGTAAATTCTTTTGTTCTACACATTTGTTTTCTGAGTAAAAATGAAAAAGGGAGAAAGCACTAATTTTTACGATGTTTGTATCCAGTTGTATGTCAACATGTTTTTGAAAAAATTTTGGCAATTATACATTAGATAAAGCGAAGTTTCAGTTTTAAGAATTTGTTTTTGGAGACTTATGATATGATAATTTTTAACAGGGTTATGAGTAATCAAAATCAAACTGCTCATTTTTTTATTTAATCGATAACTAACAAAAAAACGTAGATAAATTTAAAAAAGAAAAAAGGATTTTGTAGCAAAAATTTTATGTTTTCACATTAGATAGTTTGACAATTTTCGCGATTTTTGAGGGAGGAGGGGGGGGGGGGAGCATGCGACTAGGCCACAAAATAAGAAAATTTTTCATTTGGTCTAACTCATAATTTATTACACATATATAACAATACCCAACTTTGCAAAAACTCAAAAACAATAGTACCCTTTTAAAAATAAAGATTTTAAACTTTAAAACTTTTTATATGGATTTCGTTTATTTTTAACGATGTTATAGTTGACTAAAATTTGTCTATTTAAAAAAAAATAGATATTTCTCTAATTGTTGTAACTAGTTTATATATATATATATATATATACACACAGAGTATTCGAAAAGAGTCGGACCCCCCCTCCGATCTCCAGAAGTACTCATTTTCACGGAAATGATTCGCACAAAAGTTATATAGCTTCGAGGCGGACATAAGATGATGTCATTAATTTGACCTTGAATAGTTGCTTGAAGGTCACCTTCAATTTTTTAAATAAAACTGCCTACTTTTTATTGCACATTCTTATAGCTTATCTCGAGAGCATTTCAAAACACTATAATAAAGTATTTATTCATTAAGTATTTTTTGAGTTATTTTATATCTTAATATATTTTAGTATAAATTATAAAATATCTCGAAAATTATTTAGTTTTCGATAATTGTATCGTAATACTTTTATATACAGAATAATAAGATTAATCAAAATACGTACAGGAAATAATTGTTTTTTAAAAAAAGTATGCAATTATTTGCAATATATTTTTATAACAATTATTTATTTTTTCTTTACACCATTTAATTCATCTTATTATTCTGTACATAAAAGTATTACGATACAATTATCGAATACTAAATAATTTTCGAGATATTTTATATTTTATACTAAAATATGTTAGATTAAGATACAAAATAACTCAATATTCTTAATGAAAAAATACTTGTATTATAGTATTTTAAAAGGCTCTCGAGATAAGCTGTAAGAATATGCAATAAAAAATGGGGGTTTCCATTTAAAAATATTAAATTGACCTTGACCTGACTTTGCCATCTATGATCAAATTAATACTGTCATTAAATGCGTCTTTTTAAATTACAACTTTTGTCTGAAATATTTTTTTCTGCAACGTTTACGAGATATTTAACCGTTTCCAGACTTTTCTAACACTCTGTATGTTTAAATCAGATAACATACAATGAAGTATAACCGCAAAGGAATGTAATTCCCCATACAAAAATTAGATGTAGATATAGAATTAAATTTTTCGTTCACAATTTTCAATAAAATTGATTTTGAAAATTGTATTATGCTTTTTTAAATTTAAATAATTTATAATGATCTTTTGTCATACATCATCGTATTCGTCTCGACAATAACTATTAATAAATATATAAAAGCATCATTAGTATTAAAGCGATAACATCATTTTCGTTTTCAAATTTCTCCAAACAATATTTTTTATCTGAATATTTTTATCTAAAATTCCAATTAGTTAAATCTGTTCAAATAGATTTTGCCAAATCGCCAAAATCTGCTGGCACATTGCGCACTTTTTGCTTATTAAAAATATTAACATTTTGCTTACTAGAAATTAACATTTATTAAAATTTATTAACATTTATTAAAATTTTTAATTAGCAATATTTCAGTATGTTCAAATAACAAAAATATAAAATTAACTTGAATAATTATAGAACAAATAATATATATATTTGAGTTAAAGATCAACACAGACTTAAATAAATTGAAAAGAAAAAAAAATTGTGTAATAATTTCGAATAATTTATATTAATAACGTTACTGTTCACACATACACATATTTTCTTTATGATCAAATATTAACCAAAAAAAATTTTTTTTAATGTAATAATATATAATATATAAATGTTAATCAAAATAACTACAATTTAAACAATTCCTAAAATTGTTTGTGCGCACGCGTGTGTGTTATGTGTGTGAGTAAAAAATTCACATTAAATATTTTACTTAATTCATACATTACGCCAAAATTTAAATTATAAAATATAATAAAATTATAAGATGTGTTCATACTCTGATAAGGGACAGATGTACATACATAATGTTATAGATATAACATTGTTACATGCTACATCAATAATGTCATTAATAATGTCATCAACATTTTTTTACTCATTAGTGATCAATTCGTAGAAACAAAAGATTACGGAAATTCTAACAAATAGTGATACCTGGTAGCGTTTTCTTAGCCGTTTCATTTCCATTCGAAGAGGCTTCAAAAACCGAATCATCGCCTTCATCCTCCGGTCCATCATCGATCGTTCTTTCTATGTATCCTGATGCATCATAAAGATTTGTTTTAATAGTGCATTTAGCACCAAAATTCACATTTTCCGTTTGTTCTTCAACAATATCATCAAAATTGCTATTATCTTTATCAATTAAATTGCCGGTTTCTTTTTTTATCGAAACAAGATTTGACTTATCTTTAATATTGGCATGTTCATTTTGTGTAATCTCACAAGAATTCTTTATCGTGGAATTAATGCGAATTGGAGTAAAGTTCAACGCAGTTGAAAATGTATCTTCCGATCTCTGCAAATTGCCGTTCAGTTTATCCGTTTTCATTAAAATTTTAATCTCGTCATCTACTTTTGCAGATATTGCAGATAGTCCAGGCGATCCAATCGGTGTGTCGTCTGTTTTCGATTTTTTCTCGGCATTTGTTTTCTTCGATATATTGTTACAAATGCAGCACTTAAACATTTTTATATATCAATCTCCTCAGCGTTATCACTCGCGATTATTATCGTTGCTGCTGCTCTTCTCTCTTCAATACTAGTTGCGAATAGTCGATGTACAGTAGTATCATTTCTAATGTGATTACATAAACACATACACACACATAATTTCCTGTTTAAAATGTAGTTTCAAATGTAGTTTCTTGAATATAAATTACACTACTATTTTTAATGAATTTGTAAGCAATTTAATAAATATATATTTAATATAAAACTCGATGATATAAATTCAATATGTTTATAGTCTATACTTTTATAGTCTCGATATATATAAATATTTATTTTAATTTCTTACATAATCATCGGTCACCTCGTGAGGGTTGAATATATTTTACTTGAATTGTCGACACAGTCTATAAGATATCAATAATATATAAGAATATCTGAACATTTTGCAGCAACGTCAAAGAAATAGATTCCAAAGTGCTATAAATAAAAAATACAGCTATTCCTATTTTAAAAATGCAGAAATATCCACTTATATTTTAATAATCAACTAGAAAAATCAAAGCTTAAAAATACCCAATTTTTACTAATTCGACCGTATCGCGAGAAAAAAATAAAATTTAAGAAATAACAGCGACAGGGAAAACGGTGACGATGATGAAAGCGGAAACAGAGATAAAGGCGGCGGCTAAAGAAAATATCCCAACCTGGATTCGACGTTTCCAGTTTCGACCGGCGCAGTACAGTCTCATCTCATTTTACCTCGCCTTGTTTTGCCACCCCTTATCTCACTATGTCACATTTTTTGCACTACCATTATTCGGACAAGAATCACTGTATTTTCACAAACATTTATATCCAAAAAAAGTTAATTATTTTTTAGTAAAAGATATATTGCTACAGCATTTTTCTTCAATGTTGTGTATTCAGGGTGTCTAATGTTGCAAAAAAAAAAAAAAAAAATTCCTGACAATTCCGTGATTTTCCAGGTATTTTATTCAAAATTCCAGATAAAAAAATATCTTAAAGATATTTCGGTGTAAATTTTTAAAATAATATTTTTTATTATGTTTTCTAATACTTTATTTTATTTATATGAAGAAAAACACAGAGACCCTTAAGTTTTAAGTGCTAAATTTACAAATGTATTGAAAAAAAACTAAACATTCATAAAGTGAATATTTTCCACTTGCATATTTTAATTTTTTTTATCGTTAAAAATTAGAGTAAAGAATATGTACTGCATACTCAATATTTGATTAAGATATTGAATATATAAACAAGGAGACAAATATATATTAAACACGTAATATATATTAAACATATATTTTAAATACATAATTCATAATTTGGCTTATTGAATTGCCATCTGCTTACAATATAAGAACAAAATTATCAAAAAAAAAATTTTTTTCTAATTTTCCGAGTTTCAGTAGAATTCTATGAGAATTCCCTGATTTTTCCAAGTATAAAAAAAATCCTTGAGAATTCCAGATTTGCCATGTTTTTCTAGGGAGTAAATATCTGTGTACTAATACATGTATTTTTATTTTTATCTCCTATTTCATATGCAAATAAAAATATTTGTAACACACATTAAGGAGAACTTAAGAAATTTAAGATCGTCTCATATTCATAATGTTTATATATCAATTGGATTTTTCTCTATAATGAAGCAATCAAGCATTTAAATAATTAAGCTGTGCATATAGATAACAGAAAAATTATTCACTGCTTGATCGCAAATAAACTGACATTTTTACAATTTATTTTTTGAGAGATTTTTTCATCTATATATTTAATTTTATTACAAATACAAATGATATATCAGTTATCACATTTTATATATATATATGTGCAGCATCTTTATACATTATATATATA
>JBCEZW010000120.1:11302124-11335674 GCA_039654385.1 Cataglyphis altisquamis
GAGAGAGAGAGAGAGAGAGAGAGAGAGAGAGAGAGAGAGAGAGAGAGAGAGAGAGAGAGAGAGAGAGAGAGAGACGTTTCTCATCTATTTCTTCCATCCATTTCGACAAAATGGAAATGAAACAGAGAGAGAAAACGAAACGGAGCCGGAGAAATGATAGATCTTTTTACGTGCGTGAATCTACATGCCGATTGTGATTGATTCCGTTCCGAATGTGACGCGATAACGGAAGATTCGTTTTGTATTATGTTGTACGTAATATATATTCGATAAGAGAGAGGTTTTTTTTTACCGCTGCCCCGATCGCGGATACTGTACGTTGAAGAAAAAAAAAAAAGAAAAAGAAAAAACGTTATGGATTCCTGACGTATTTCGACATTGACTTCCGAAGTTTCTCGTTCAAAGATTTGCAATGGGAAAAGACTCACGTACATGTACATATCTGTATCTGTTCCGACCTCGGTGCAACAGTTATTCTTCGTGTACTTTTTTAAATACAATAATAGATAAGTGTTTAATTATGTACATTGTTTAAGTGCCTTTAACGAAACTTTTCACGCAAGTGCTGAAAGTATTTATTAATATCGGACAGAGCGTTTTAGCGTTTAAACATTTTCTCTTTAATAAAATTAATAATAAAAAAAAAAATACGTAAAGAAAGAAAAATACGGACGTGAACTTGTCACGAGCAAGTCCATTAGTTTCCTAATTATTCGACGGAACCAAATGCGTCGTATTTGTATAAGAAATTTAATAAATTATAGCAATATTTTTTTATATTACAGTGTCACATTTTTCTTCTACCCGCAACAGAATAAAGCATAGATCGATAAATCTTTTATACATATCATAATTTCTCAAATATTGGCCATATATTTTCTAGAGGAATCGACATAATTTTTATACCAAAAGGCAATCATATCGATATTATATCTTGAAGAGTAATGAGATGTTTTTTAGCGAGACATTTTCTTTCTTCGCGATAAAATTATTATCTGAATAAATAAATCGCGAATAGTCGTGCGTGCTTCAGGATGAAAATGCTTTCGTAATCATCGTCGGATTTCGCATCGCGACTGACTATTGTTGGAAAGCATGCCGTATCATTGTCTGCGATGCAAAGAAACAATAGCGATTGCAAGGCACGACGAGGCACCGTACAGCGGTCAACTAACGTCTGTGCATATACAGAGTATTCTTGCCCTAGTGAGTGTTTTCCATCTGTGTCTAATTATGGAATGAGTTTTTTTTTTTAATAAAAATGTATTAAAAAAAAAAAAAAACTCATTACATATATACATATGTCACAAGTTATTAATTTTCTTTATTTTGAGCATTTATATAATTCGTGAATTATAAATGAAAAATAAAGTCTTATCCACTGAGCTTAATTCCTGAACAAAAATGATGTCATTCGACGCTCAACGTGCTAAGGAAAAATTTATTCTTGATGAAGAGTTCGTAAATAAAAAATAAAACACTTGCTTAAAAAGCCTCAATAAAACGCTGTCATATATCTTTGGCTTTCAATGTACGGGACATCTCTATTCTCTCCAAAATAAGATAATTTATCGCATAATTTCAATGCTTTATGACAATGTAATGTGTGTCGCGCAGGATAAGATATCGAGATCCGAGCGTTCGTGTCAATCGCATTCAATTGCGATTGGCGGACAGGATGCGCTTCATGGTTGAAGAACGACCCTGAGACTCGAATGCGAAACTCGGTCTTTCGCATTTCGCATGTGCTATTTTGATAGTATCGACGCATACTAGAGTTTCGTTATTTATTTACCGCGTAATATAATTAGTCTTGATTAGAACTTCTTTATGCTACGAATGACAGTTAAAAATCGATAATGAGATTGACTCGTGACTGCTTGAATATACGAAACATTGCAATAAATCGTTTGTTTGCATTTGTCGGGAGGCCTCTCTTATCTGACTCGGTGCTTGCTTCGATTGCCCGAGAGTGCAATAGTACGCAAAAATAAATGATAATAGCTTGATGAAACAAACACATTTCAGCGAAACGCAGCGGGCAGTAAAGAGGAATAGTAAACTGCCATATACTAGCCGTCTCATTGCAATAAACGAGCTTCACGTTTTCAATACGTTTTTACATACATATTTTCAAATTCTCTTAAGTAAAGAACAACCTATCTAAAAGTTGTATTGTGTCTTTTGAATCAATTTTAGAATATGTTGCGCAATTAATCGCAATAAAATTTTATATCGGCAGGTTGAAATCTCGGTATTATTTATATCTTACTTTTATGATAGGAACATAATATGAGGTGTGGATATCGATGGAATTTTCAGATAAGGTAAGTGTTAACATCTCAATTTCTTTTTCTATAGATTTGAATTCGTGTCACATACGGTTCATATATTCATATATATTAATGGTGACATTTATCTACATGACAATGCATTCTTACGTAAATGCTGTATAGTTTACAAAACATACGACGCACGTATTTCCCGGAATTAATCGCAATTAAATGTAAGTACATTCAACCCTTGCGATGTTTTTTTCCGGGATTTCTCTAACAATAAGTTCTCAAAGTGCGTGCGTATTGTAAATATATCTTGCGTAATTAACAATTTATCAAATATCGGTAACATTGTCGGTGTAATACGAGGAGAAAAAAGTAGCAAATGCTTAACACATTCACTAGCAGGCGAAAAAATTCATCGACACTGGAATTGCTGATAGCGCATGTTTGTACAATATGATAATTCGAGCTTTTATGAAAATATTGACTTACATTTCTCGCCCCCTTTTTTGTAACCTCCTCATGCAAATACGTAATCACGTAAATACGAAGGTTTTGGTGAAAAAGATGATATAGCTTCGCATAATTTGCGTCTGTAGAAATTTCAGTTAAAATTCAATGTTATTTTAAAGTATCATTATGTTCAACACAATTTCTTCCCGTAATAATTTAAAATATAAATTTGAAATAAAAAAGGAAAAAACAGAAAGCATATAACAGAAACAGCCTACTTTTTTGCTATTTGCTTGTCAACAAACTCGAGATAGCTCGAGCCAATTTTGAGAAGTGCCACGCCAGTGCCGATACCAGCTATCGTACAAATGGTAGGACTTGGCGGCACTATAGAACGTATCACCGCCCACATCAAAACGGATCCCAAGCTCAATAATATCGCACCAGTAACACTAAAAGATAAATTCGACAAATAAGAAATATAATTCGATAAATATATTGCATTTTTGTGTATACCACCAATGTCTACTCTTACCTATACAAAATTCTCACAGACTGTGGCGCACTTTTTACATGGTCACGTGTGTAGATATACGATCCAGTGCCAACTAGGGTACCAACCAATAAGACATTTGTAATGTCTCTCTTTGGAAATATTCTGAAAAGACAGTAGCATTATTGACCTTTCTCTTCATAACATGATAAAAACAAATCTTTATTTTTTTTCATAAGTAAATCTTTAGATACTTGAATCTTTAGAACTTTTGATTCTTCAATCCTCAAATTCTTAGATCTCTAGTTTTTATATTTGCATTTCCATACGTTTTTTTACTTTCTGTTACATTATTTATTTATATGCCTGTCTCGCTTCGAGAGACATTCTATGTCGATCGTACATGGAAGTACAAAAATACATCTGATTTGATCGCGTTAACATCCATGACGTCGAAGATTCATCTATCGCAACGACACGCAATAAATTGCATGCGATCGAAATTACGTAATAAGAAAAAGAAAAAGAGAGAGAGAGAGAGAGAGAGAGAGAAAGAGATTCGTCGTCAAGTTACATTTCGTCAATACTCTCGTCAATAACTTACGTGTATTATACGAATAGTCGGAATGTTCGTACGGATTGTCTACTTACTTGACGACGAGGCTCGGGTTCATGACATTCATGGACATCGCGGTATACGAGGCGGTGCCGAATGCCGGTACGTAGAACTTGGCGAGGCTGCATCGTGTGACAGGTTGTAGACCGAATTTCTTCATGATCGAATTACAATCGGCATCACCGCTTCCACCCGCGTGGGCCATCTTCGTCAGGCGTTCTAAGAGTGTTGAACTTATTTAAAAGTAATATACAGAAGTACGTAGACGATACGTTACACCGTTGTCTCGACGCGATTTTACTCCTATATGCCTATAACCTATAACCTTGCGTAGAGCGTGCATGTCATGAGTCGCTGCGTTCGCTACCGCAGCGCCGCGCAGGCGCGAGAAAAAACTCACTATTGGTACACAGTCGGTAAGATACTGGCAACATGATGTTACCGACTAAGTAATAGTGCCTGAGTGTGTTATTAAAAAAATTGTGTTTTATATATAATTAAATTTCTCCGTGCTTTTTTTGTCTTTGTTTAGTCTCTTGACTGTGTGTATGTATCAATAAAACTTGTACTTGTAGGAATAATTTATTAAAAAAATACTTATAAATAAATGTAGATTTGATTTATAGAACTCGCATATTGTATTTTAATTGGAAAGTTTTCAAATAATTAACACTGATGTTAACATTTTTTGATTCTTCGTTTCTTTCAATCAGATAATTATTGGAATAAGATATACTTTGTATTTTTTGCATAAGAAATTTTGTGAAAATCGTAATACGCAACTGTCGATGCTATGTGTATAACGGGTTGCCGGGTGTTTCATAACAAAAAGTAATTTATCTCAATTATTGAAGAAAAAAAATTTGTGTTATCTTCTTTCGCAATAGTGTTTACTGAATAATAAATAATTATCTTAACTTCTTAATAATTGTCCTAATTTTTCTTATTTATTCTTATATTACTGTTAAAATCTTGCATACGTAATTCAAAAATAATAATTAGTTCTTTCTCTCTCTGCAAGATTTGTATTAGACAGTAAGATTTTTTTCACTATAATATATAAGTATAGAATAAAAAAAAAATATCACATATATAATTATTAGCACTATATAGTAATTGATAATTTTGCTCGCTTATCGTCTGCTTATATTATACGTACTTTATTACGATTCATTATTGTTTCCTATGTTATGTATAAAAATTCAGTTTGATATACATAGTTGTACATTATTCTCTATTTGTCGAGAAAAGAGAAACCTTTTTTGCCGTGAAATATATTAAGAAGACGTTGACACGATATTAAATTAGTCTCTCTATCGTAACTCATTTATATAATCATCTTTCAACAGTTTCTCATGATATTTTTTCGCGAATATTTACATGTGCCATTTAATTGTTCATAGAAAAAGTACCAAGGTCCCATGGTGTAATGGTTAGCACTCTGGACTCTGAATCCAGCGATCCGAGTTCAAGTCTCGGTGGGACCTTAGTAGAGTTTTATTTTTGTCACTTCAACGCGAGGTTTCAAGATTCGAGAGTTCCAATATCTTCGTCTCTCAAACAAATTCCTGAGATCACTTTTAATTACATTATTAATCAGTGAATGATGAGAGATAAAGAGAAAGGTGAACATGAAACTTTGTTACTTTACTGTTTTGTATTTTGCAAGAGTTTCTTTTCAGCGGATCTGATCTTCAAGCATTTGGCCGTCAGGGTGACTATCGTGACAACAGCCCCGACGAAAGACACTACTCCAAAAACCATCAGTATCGCGAACCAATTTTTGAACGTGCCGATTCTATTGTCGCATTCGTAATCGGCATCGGTATCGTTGAGGTTGAGAGTCGACAAGTTGACGGGCCTCAAAGAGATCGATTTATATTTGCGTTTCGTCCCGGTGTAATTTTGCTCTTTTTTGACAAATCGGTAGGATACGGCATAAGTGAATCCCTGTCCATCGTAGGACCCTTTGGCGCTGTAGTACTGGATCAATAATTCGTTTCCGCTAGACGTCAAAGGTACTTGGATGTTGTTGATGTCCCAGTGAGATACATCGCAATAGGACCATATCAGGAAGCTGCCATTTACCTGTAAAAATTGTTGTCGATTTTTAAGACGCAGAACTTGACAGAACAATCTCGTGAAAATAATAAATAAATTTAAAAAGAAATTAGAAAATTTACTTGATAAAGATATCTAAGAGTTTTTTTTTTAATTTTTTATTAATTTTTAAAGTTTTATATTATTTAAATTTTTAATTTTAAATAAAAAAACGTCGGCGGTGTAAAATTATCAAATTTTCTTTTTTCATTTATGTATCCATCTAATTATCAGTAATGAAGATGTATTTATCTGTGCATCATTAAAAGACATATCAAAGATTAGAAATGTATTTTCTGATTCCTTATAAAACGCTTGTTGATTTATATAACTTGAGAAAAATGATTAAAATACAAATAAAAATTACCTGTGCTCCGTTATAAACAGTGATTTCATTTCCCGGACAATAATTGAGGCTAAAGTTTCGTTTACTGTTAATCTCCGATTTCTCGTGGTCGAGCTCGTTTCTAAGAATCTTTATGTGAACGGAGACCCTTTCCGTAGTTCTACCGAGAAACTTGTAAGTGCATACGGTATTGGGCGGATACCAGCTCCGCGGAGATTTGATGTTCTCCCTGCTGTTACGCCGGGAGCTCCTGTACACAAATTCGCATCTCGCGTGTTTCGTTTCTTGCGAGTAGCGTTCTTCTTGGAGGGTCACTTGGAAACCGTCGTGTGTCACAGTGCCGTCCTTTCGAGCGAAGAACTCCAGAATCACGTTCTTCCCGTGCGAATAGATACGCGGTACACGGCCGCTGCCGCAGAACTTGGAGATCTCGAGGATCTTCCCGTTCACGTTTTCCAGCAGCGCGAGATAATCGCCGCCGTCGCACGTGACGTTTTCCGATGATCGATCATCTCTGGGATATTTGTACTTTGATACCTTAATAAATCATACGAAATACATCTGTTACAAAAGAGCAAATATATTATATATAGATGCGGTAATATAATTAATAAATATATAATAATCACAATTATGTAATAATCAAAATAAAATTTAAAATCGAGTAATTGAACAATTAGAAGAGTAGTCGAATAATAAAGCTATTTAATATCTTTATGGCAAATATAAACTTGTGTGCAAGTAGTATACTTTGTACAGAAAAGTTATTAACGAGAGCTTACTAATGCTCCCCTTTTCTGCTTGAACGAGTTACTTACCGTCGTGCTACCGAACGTCTCATTCGGCCTTTCAGGGTCGCCATTGAGATAACGGTTCGGGAGAACCCTCCGTTGATTCTGCCTCGTTATCTTCGAATGCATTGATTTTATGCGAAGTCTCGACTCGCTCGTGCCAGGCTTATTCGGCGCCTCTTTGTGATGATATTGCCTGTCTCCGTACCATCGTGTCGTTTTTTTCTCGTAATGTCTCCGCCTCGTTAATTGTCTATTCGTTCCCGCGCTGCGTCTCGTTCGACAGTTGTGTTCGTTCCTCGATTGATCGTCCCCGATAATAGATTCATCCGCTAGGAAACGATCCCGATTTGCGAGGGCCAAGAACGACGATCGAGCGAGTCCCTCAGACTCTAGGGAGTCCTCGCAATCTTCTATTTGACAACTCTCTTGATCGCTATAGTTCATCAAGTCGAAAAGGTCCTCCGGCTGACCGCCTATCCTAAAGCGACCGGCGCTCGATTCCAAAGCAATCCTGCATCTGTGTGTAAGAATAATTTCGGTATATAATTGATATCGATGTAATTGATAAAATATTAAGGTTTCATTTTTTATTTTTATTTGATATTTGATACTATTCAATAAAACGATAGAATTTATATGGGCAAACTTCTGATTTCGGAGCAAGCTCCAGTAAAGACCAGCAATTTTATTAGTGACACGCGCGCACCTAATTCCACGTGGATAGACGCTGGGATAGCCCGGCGAGGTCAGCCTGCATGATCTGCGCTCATTGCGTACGGTACACTCCATGGGACACGTGGGCGACGAAGACGGTGAGTAACCGCGATGACGCTCAACTGCGAGGCGTGCCGGCAGAATGGAGAATTGCGCGGAGAAGACCACTGGGTTCGCCGATGCAAAATGCGCGTCCGACGACAAAGTAATGGTCAAATCCGGACCACGTCGTAGAAATAGCCTGCGTGAAAAACATATGTGATTTTATAATATCAACGGCGAGAATCTGAGAGAATCAAGAACGAGACAAGATATATGAGAAGAATAAAGTACCTCGTAACGTTCCCAGTCACGTGGCCGCAATATCGACCTGTCTCGTCGTCAGGATCGTCCGCGCTGTCCGAAAACTGAAAATACGCTCCCTCGCATCGAGCCTCCTTCAGGAAACCCACTTGCAATCTCCTGACCTTCACCTCGATCACCTACAACAAATTTAATTAATTATCGATTAATTTCGCTACTTCTTAATTATCTATTTCAATTCTTATGTTATTTTTTATTATCTATATTTTCTCGACTTATTGTACATTTTTTATATTATTGCTACAGATTATTTTTATTGCAAATTGCAAATTAAAGAATTACGATAAAAAAAACATTAAAAATAATTGTAACAATGATTTATGTACCTGTGGATCTCTTAATGGCGCTCTGATTCGCACAATGCATCGTCCCATTCGTCCTGTCCAGCGAATCCAGCCGACCGAATTTCTGATGGTGCGATTGCATCCTACGTAACGCAAAAAATAAAACGCTCTGTAGAAACCTCTGTGTAATAAATAGATATTTTGGATAAGATGAAATTCGCATTGGTCGTTCAGCAACCCCTAACAATCTTTCGTTCATTTTTCTTTGGCCCTTCCGCAAGACTCTCAGACCCTTGGGGATCTCTCAGAATCGATCTCGCTCAAATAAATTTATTTCGCGGAGGAGGACAAGACGTTGCGAGAAATGGTTATCGAAACGCCGCCCCCGGTATTCCCGATGACAACACGATCTTATTTATTCAACGACCCTCGACTGCACCGGACTGATGAAATTACTCAGAGTTTACCGGCTAATTAATTGCCATTGATGTCGGCGATCTCACTGAAATGAAGCGCCGTGTCCCGGATGCTTCTGGGTACTTCTCGACTCTCGGCTATATTTGTCATCTTAATTTTATCGCGTGCGAGTATACAGGTATACCTCGTGCCTGATAAATCGATATCATTCAGTTCCCGCATTCCACAACTCTTTTGATAAATTGCAAAACGCTCGCATTGGAAATGTTAATCTATACGACAAAAGCATAATAAATATTATTTTGTGTAAATACAAGTAAAATAATAAGGTATATATAATTACATTTCTTTGTTATCTCTGTTAATTAACATATATGTTTTCCATTATATTTTTTCTTCGTTTTCTTTGTGATATAGTCATATATTTTTCAAGAAATGTATATATATATTTAATGTTCTACTACAATACTAGTATACGACCGTTGCAGATGCTATCCATATCACAAACGCGTGACAATGCATACAATTAATTACATCAAGTGTCCTCGGGCGATAGCTTCTGTACGCGACGGTCTTCTCGTTACGAGGGACATGAATAGTCATAAACTAACAACTTCCTTTGATGCATCGGATACGAGGAAAACATGTGAAAAAAGTGTTTATTTTTATTTCATTATCATTCATTTATATATTTCATATATATAAATAATGTATGAATTATTTTTATGTGCAATCTTGATTTTTAATCTTTTGTTTTATGTAATGTATAGTTTTTCCCTCACTCCCCCCCCCCCTCCCCTCCTTTCCCTCCCACGCGAGCGGCGACCTTAACGATGGCGCTAAATACGTTGTCCCTCCATCTAGGCGAATGTTATTCCATTACAAAGGTGATTAACGTTCTTTCTCGACGAAGTTTCGCCCCTTGTGCTTCATTAAGCTAGGCAATTTCATTCCCGTCGAAGCTTCTACCGGGATTGCAGCTCCTCCTCTATCGAATCATCCGCGAATCATCCCCGGCTATTCGAACATATTTGTATGATGATAAAAATAACGTCGTTGTATTTGAAAAAAAAATTTATATTTTCTCTAAAAACAATTATTTTTTAGTGAAAAAAATCATACTTATCAATTTATATAAATCGATAATATCTCATTTATTATAGTGATTGACGAATAAACATTAATCGATCGGCAAACCTCTGATTTCGGCGGAAGCCCACGAAGGATCATTGAACGACAGGATCAGCAGCGAGAGCAGGTACAGGGCAGTTTCGCATTTCATCTTCGCCGCGGTTTGTCCTACTTCACGTCCCCCCTGCGTCGTCTCGTCTTTCGGTTTTACTCATTTTCTCTTCATCTTCACGGTGAAGGCTCACCACTCTTCATAAAGTCGACTGCCGAGAGGTACGTCTTATCTGCGAAATGAAAAACGACGACGCGACGTCGAAAACTTATCTCACGCGATTACGGCAATCATTAACTCTCAGTTATTCATCCTCTTCCTTGAATATATAAGACGTGAAATGGAAATTAATTTCAAACGATCATAAAGACGATGGAGGTTGACACCGAGAATTAAGAGTTCGTAGTTTCCACCTCCTTTCTAATTCGTCTACTCATTTGGGATTCATTCGGCGTATCTTCTCTCGCGGGAGGAGACGAACGGTGTAAAAATAAAAGGCTGGATCAAGTTGAAGGATGGCGGGTGGATAAGCGGGTAGAGAAGGAACCAAGGATATACATGTAAGCCCGAGCGCGAGCTTTTGCAACTCCGTGGAAACGAAAAATTCCAAAGTTCTTGAAGTCGAAGGGAGACAAGTCACGACCAGTGATCCCTTCCGAAGAAATGGCTCCGGTCTTTAAGAACTTCCCAAGATTTCTCTTTCTTTCTCTGTCTCTCTTTCCCTCGGTGAGATAATGCAGCGGCCAAACTCTTCGTGGAAAAAAAAACCAAAAGATTATCAGATCTTTTTATTTTGGAAATCAGAAACATCGAGAAGTTTGCAAAGATCCTTCCAACTATCTTATTCTTCCAGCAGAAGGATCATGGTAATCGGTCCTTATCTATATCCTTAATAATAGCTTGTATCCAATCTCTGTATTAATCTCTGTAATAATATATCCAATCTCTATATTAATAAAAATTGATGATAATTTTGAAAAATGAAAAAATCGTGATATCTGAATCCATGCATAAGATTTCTTTCTTTTATAAAAAATATATATAAAAATTTGTATATATATATATGTAACATATATTTTTAAGAGAGAGACACAATATATACAATAGAAGCTTTTATCAAAAAAAAAAAAGAAAAAAAAAATTGATATATCTATACATAAGAAAGGTATAATAATTTTTACAAAAATACATACATATATCGTTGTTAATTCTCTTTTTTTGGTAAGCGCGTATCACTTGGATATTTTTCGTGTACAAAATATATAAATAACTACAAATATAAATAAACATACACGACACGTTCGACTGAAAATGCATCCTCCTAAATTGCATCGGCGCTACGCATCTCGATTCTCGAATTTGGTCCGAATTTAGCGGCACGCGCCCAACGGCCATTTTCCGCCGTGAGTGTGCGGCGCACGCTGCATCCTGGTTATTTTAAGCAATTGTTAAGTGCTCTCACGGCTCTACACCGAAAGCACATTTTACACGCTCGTGTCTCATCGGGTCGTGATTCAGCGCGCTCTTATCTCGCCGCTTTTGTTCACCCCTAATAAATGTAAGCCCACCCGGCTCGAGTCCCGGTGTTTTATCCCTCCCCCTCCTGACCGTAATTATCCAGATTTCCGTAATATTTACAACACAGGTGCTTAAAATCTCGAGTTAAATTAGAAGCTATCTTGTATACCGTTCTATTTTCTTCTTTTTACGCTATTCGAGTGAGCGCTTTAATTATGCGCCGCGCGTAATTCCGCTCTTTAATTTTCTATCGCGCTTTCGATGATTAAATAAGTAAGCTCTCGCTTCGAACGAGTCTTTATTTCGTTCGAAAGTTCGCATTATTTAACGAACGATGCGTCGTCGCGATGGCATCAGGTTTTAATTACGGATTCTCTCCGACAAATCTGGAGTCTATTAAATAATTTAATTTTATTGATAATTAAAAGGATTAAACTTTAATTACCATTGCCGTTATGATAATAATAAATTATATTAAATGCAAATTTATTTTATGCTACTTATCGTAAAGCAATAGAGATATTATTTATGGCAAATATAAAGAAAGCACGAATATAAATTATGATAACGATTATCGCGAATAATTGCATTATTTTGTATATAGTATACATTTATTATTAAGTTTATATATATGTACATATGTATAAATATAAAAACATATAACTTACATATTTCGAATCGCAAGATACTCTAAATTCCATGCGATTTCTTCGACGGCGAGCACCACGTGTTCCAGCTCGAACTACAGGGTTGCGAAAACATTTCGCTAATCTGAGTCCGTAAATCTGCAATTGAGCGATAACCGGAAACTTCTTTAAACTTTTCTGATTGAATTTAATATCGAAAAGACGATTAAAATAGGTGCGGTTCTTACGCACTGCGATTGTAGGAATCCCGCGTCCTGTAAACAATCCGCACCGAGGGACGTTAGAAGTTTCTCTGTCGCGCGTTGCGGAAAAATCTTCTCCATAAACGACGATGCGACACGTAACACGTAGCGCTTTTTATCGGGGGAGAGTCACACGTGTCACACGAGATTATTGGCCTTTGTGAGCGGGCTGACAAATGGTCCACCGCATATGGCGCGTTGCGCACGACTGAGGACAGATTTCGGTCCAGCAGCATCTCCCTCTCTGCCCTCGCGCCGCTCCACCCGGCCGACTCCCACGCCGATGTTGTCGATGCATCACGCAGAATCCGCGCGTGCTTCCGCTAACAAAGCTCTCGCAATGATATTTCTGCTCCTTGAAAAAAAAAAAGGAAAAATCAAATAAAATAAAGCGGCGCAATATTCCAGATTCGGCAAACGTCATAAAGGCGATACAAATGAGAAATAAAATTCGGAAAAATCTCTAAAATGTTCGAACAATAAATCATTGTTATACTTCGTCGTATTTTTGTATTATAAAATATTATACTGTTTTTTAAATAATATTATTGTTAATATTATTGTTTTTTCTTTTCCTTCTAATGTTTGTGAATGTAAACAACTTGAATTAAAGAATATTAACATGAGTCGCGTATTGACTCATGAATAAAAATTAAATTATAAATTGGCAATTTTTCGATCGATTTCATCTCGAATTTCTCTAGCGACGACAGACACGATAAGAAGGATATACGTATATAAGCGGCAGCTAAACTCGAATGAAACTTTCTAAGAGATTACTCCCGTGAGACTCATGACGAGGACTAATACACTTTAAGAATATCACAAACGGAAATCGTGAAAGGAGCACTCTCGAAAGGTGCCATTTAATTCGAGGAAAATCTTTGCATTTTCGCCGAACAGGTTCACCTTTCTATCGTAATAAAAAAAAAAATATGCGCCACGTGGTGTAAAAAGATCTGCTTCATATAAATAAATATGCGATTTATTTTTAAATATTCGATTGTTGTCTTCTTCGAAAATTAAAATAGAAAATATAAAAACGATAGGATTAAAAGACTCCGAGATTTCTTACACAGAAAAAATTTTATATAAAAATTATATAACAAATACATTTTCTTTTACATTTATTTTAAAACTATATAATATAAAAACATTTTAAGGTATTTTTTATTAGAAAAATTATAAATTATATATTTGTTCTATTGCATGTTTGAATATCAGAATATTTGAACAATTACAATACTTCTTTGTAAAATTTATCTATATAATATTATTGAATAGCAAAAAAAATTACATTGTAATTTTTACTATAATATTTTCTCCGTATGTAGGAAAGTCGATTTCGAAGATTACAAATTAAGTAATTTTACAAAACGCATTGCTATAAATTCTTTTTAAGTCCGGTTATCTTAATCCGGCAATTTCCCCGTTCGGTTATATTTTCCTTTTATTTCGGATATAATTATTATCGATTCTCTCTTCTTTCAAGTTCTGTTCGCACCCCATTCAAGTCCGACCTAAAATAAACTCGAATCGAACGAGGCGACGCACCGCGAACGCACGGTGGCGATTCGATATCGCGGGAGGTGGCATTCTGCTGGAAAAAGAGAGCCCGGAGAGTGTGAAGGGACGACCGTCGAACTTTTTCACCAACTCCAAACTTGGGATTCTCACTCCCGATCCCGCCTCGACCCCGCTTACACATCCCACTCACGTACGCGAGGGTGGTTGTTTTGGCAATGAGGGTAGCTGGGATTCGCTCCCGCGTTACGCGCTGCTCTCGGCAAAATACGGGATCCGAATTATTGGGACGAAACCACCGCGATTTCCAAGTGCGACACGTATGAAGTCGATATATCGTCGCGAGCGATATATGCCACGAGCGTTCTTTCTGTCAACTGGAAGGGGTGGAGAGGCGAAGGTTGTCACACAAGAAGGAAGGGAGAAAAAAAGGAAAACAGGCTCGTTAGGGCAACGCTGGCAAGCGTCGGTATTGAACGGATGAGAAAACACACGGATCTTGGTTTTATAGTATTTGTGATTGAGTAATCAAACATAGGCAAATTTTTTTTTAATTACTAACATTAAAAAAAGCAGAGAGAATAATTATCCAATCAAATTTGATTATGATCTATTCTAATTAAATTTAATGTTTTAAGAAATTTATTTTAAGAAGTGCATAAGAATTGTTTTCTTCTCTTTTCTTTTCTTTTCTTTCCCTTTTCTTTTAATTATATTTAAAAAAAAAAATCAATTTTAATATTAAAAATTTCATAAACAAGCCTTTATAAATAATATTTTAAATATAAACCTCTTTTTCTTTCTAATTATTTGTCGCTACGTCTTCGGTTCCTTGCTTATTCTTTACGAGAATAAAACAACGATTCTCTCTCGAGTGCTCGAGAACGATGATCATCATTATTGGCGGGATCCCGGTATATCGAGCGGACAACAAAAGTGGCTTGTACATACCCGTCGCTAGGTACAAAGAGCACGCGGGGGATCCGCGAGCCACCCCACAAAATTCCAACTGCAATAAATTATATTCGAGGCACGTGCCAGTCGTAGGGGTGAGCGTCGTGTGTGCTGTACCAAATGGCACTTTCATTGCACTTGCCCCACGGATTTTGCATCTTGCCGAGTTTCGTCACCCCCAATTTATAGCTTTTCTTCGTTTTTCTTATTTCTTTTGCAGGGTTCTTGTGTGAGTAGAGATGTATATAACATTTATTATACATATGTTATATGTATGTAATATTTTTATAAATTTTTTAAAAATATAAAAAATGTGTGTGATATTATAATATAAAAATTTCATGAACAACCCAATACTCGAGGAAAGAATATTAGCAAAAACTGATTTGACATTTTTATTTTATTTAGTTTTCTCGCCTCAACCACCCTCGATTCCGACAATTCGCGATAAAGATACTTTATCAGGAAAGAATATATTTACCGATAGAATCATTATTTTTTTAAACGATTTGCCGCAGCGAATACGCGCGAGCAATGTGCGTGGGAAAAAGGGGATGGACCATTAAGCCCCGTACAAGATACATCATTTTTCATACTTTAACGGTAACGATATACGGGTGCGTGGATAAACCAACATGAGATTCGCTCGAGCGCGAACGAGCAGCGATAGTCGACAAGGCCGGCTAACAAGTGATAATTACGACGAAATCCCGTGTTTTGCAATTTAGTTGTAATTTTCGTCCGGCACACAAGGCCCATTAGAAACAGGACAAGCTACGTAATTAATTTTAATAAACATCTTCGCATTACAGAGGAAATTATAAAAAAAAAAATATATTATATAATTCTATTTTTTCAAAAAGAGTACTCTACATTATCTTAATTCTTAAAATGCAAATTTCGTTAAACAGAATTATTCAAATAAAATAAAAATTGTACCTTTCTTCCTACTTTTCCAGACAGCTCTGCATTTCTGAATCTTCTCTTTAAACTTCAAATCGTAAATCGGCGAATTTCGAAATCTCTCCATATTTCTTAGACGATCCTTGTTCTATTTTTATATTGAGATTTCGTTTCCAAATCTATCATTTTATGAATCACCAACTGCAATTAATAAATCGACAATTTTCTAATCTATTATATGTATATAGATCTTATCTATACTTGATGATCATCGTCCAGATCATCGCAAAACATTTGTCGTTAACTTATTACCGGATGGAAATAATGCGCGAAGTTGCTGGCAGCATCGTTATTCTCAGACATCGCGGCGAGACGATGTTAGTTTCGTGTCTCATCCGTGCGGTTGACATTTAATTCAAAATCTTGCGTTACCCTTCCTACCGACTGTGACCCAGGCTTATTCACGCCTTTAGCCACAGCGCTCATAAATCTTGGAAAACTTGCTGGTGGCTACGAGCTAACCACCCACCAATTAGCATCCTGAATTCGAGGGTGCGTGCGAAAGTTTTCGATTTCCCTATCGTCGCAACAGCCACGTTGTAGCAGGATCCTGTCGAGAAACCCTAATCTTAATGACAGATTCTTCGACAAAATTAAAATTGGATTTCTTTTTCAAGAAGAATCTTGCAGAATGATTTTGTCAAACAATTTTATAATTGTGCAATAAAATATAATTTCTCTTATCAATTCTAAGTTTTTACTCTAACTAAACAAAAGAAATTGATATTAAACATCTCAATTATTACACCTTAAAATTTTAATTCAACGGATAAAGATATTCTTGAATAATTGACTTGAGCTCGGCTTATTTACATCCTAATATTTCAAATCTATAAGTAATACATACTTAAAGGCATATAAAATCCTTTGAAAAAGTTGCAACGTTTATAAATTTTGTATAGAATCGATAGTAACAATAGCTTCTCCGAATAATCTAAAAGATGATAGCAATCGAAGCGCCCAACAACTCGTAACGAATGTCCAGAGGGTGAGTGGCAAATGATCCGCTACAAAACAGTGAGAGGTCCCCGTGGGCTCGTCCTCGACAACGGCCGTCTGCAAAAACATTAATCACAAGTCATTCGGTGTTTGTGTTGTCTATTTTATATATATATAAAATAGACAACACAAACACCGAATGGATTTTATATATATATAAATCAAATATAAACCCTCGGTGAGCTGCGCGCCTGGTAGTGTGCAAGAACGCTCCACCGCTACGGCGGCGCAAGATTTTATTAAGCATTATAGAGAAAAATGATACAGGACTTTCCTTTTCAGTTTGATTCAATCTACTTTCGCGCTTCAGGTGTGTCAAAAGTTATTGGACACCCTTTGTATAAGCTGCGATTCGATATTCACTGCCAGTACTGAAAATCTAGTTTACGTCACGTACACTATAGATTTTCAATACTTGCAGTGAATATCGGAACGCAACCACAGTGCAATATTTATCATGCAGTTGCTAGGAAACTCATTATTTTGATAAATTGACAATTATGATCTTAAGAAAAATTCTCAGTTGATACCAATTCAAAATAATTATTTTAAAATTAATACAAAGTTACTAAATTTTATATAGTCCATATGCATATTAATATCACAAGATAAAAATATAGAAAATATAACAAAAAAATAGAAACAAATAATTTTAGAAGAAAATTCTTTTTCCTAAAGCTATACAATCTAGAAGCAAAAATGCCCTGTGATGGTAAAAATCCAAATTGTGATAGAAGACGCGAATTATTAGCGCAACTTAAATGTTTAATCAGCTCTATGGATAGGAAGTAAGATTTTATTTAGCTTGATGTTGATGAGTATGTGTGAAATGTGGAATGAGTAATAGTTATCGGTATCATATGTGTAGGAAACCATGTGAATGGGATGAGCCGCTTTGTCCACCTATGGTATATTGCCCTACAGAAGTACCATCTTGTATTCAGCCTTGTGTAAGTTTCTAGCACTAATTTTTTCTATTTGCTCTCTTTAAAGAATCAGTAGTTAATCGTCTTTCATTAATAAGAGTTTAATTAGTCTAATTTACATCAATATAATTTAAAAGGTCATCTACAATAGAAGGAGTAAGGCTGTAGAAGTAGGAAATAAATTATTTTCGACGGGATAAAAATCAAGAATAATGGGCAATTCTCACAGATTTCTATATATTATTAGACAGCTAACTCTCTTATATACTGTATCAAAAAATTGACTCCAAAAATTATTTACATACAATAGATATAATAAACTTTAAGCTGTAAGAAATTAACCAATAATAATCGATTATATTTTTTACATTCAACTGTGATTGATCAATTTCTTACGGCTTAAACCTTACTATCCTGGTTGCGTTTCGTAATTCAGTGCCAGTACTGAAAATCTGTAGTGTACGTCACGTAAACTATAGATTTTTAGTACTAACAGTGAATTTCGGAACGTAGCCCCTATTGTAGACGGCACATTACATATGAGAAATAAGCATCTGTACATACGTGACTTAAGCGGGGAGCGCACACTTTTGCATAAGCGCATAACCATAAACATAAAGAAATTGATTGGTCCACAAATGTATGCATAAGAAAATGAACCAATCAATTTCCTTATGCTTATTATGCGCTTATGCAAAAGTGTGTGCTCCCCGTAAATCAGCATGTGCAAGCAAATCAGTAGGAAAGAAGAGAATAGAAGCTGGATATATAATTTGATCGATGTTACAGCGAGAAATGCGTGTGTGTGTATATGTGTGGCGCGTGTGTATAGTGTGGTGCGCGCGCGCGCGGGTGGGTCGGTATGTGTGTGTGGTGCGCGTGCGTGCGTGCGTGCGCATATATGTCTATACATACTTTTCGAGGCCATATATTTTATAGGAGTTAGCGGTCTAATAATATATAGAAGCATGTGGCAATTTCCATTTCGCACTCCCTACTATCTTAGGCTCGAGCACAGACTTTTGCTTAAGCACATAACTATAAGTATAAAAAATTATTTAAGCGATAAGCACACACTTTTGCATAAGCGCATAACTATAAACATAAAGAAATTGATTGGTCCACAAATATATGCATAAGGAAATGAACCAATCAATTTCCTTATGCTTATAGTTATGCACTTATGCAAAAGTGTGTGCTCCCCCCTTTAGTCTATTTCCTTAGGCTTATGGTTATGCGTTTATGCAAAAGTGTGTTCCAGCCCTAAAGCGGGGAGCGCACACTTTTGCATAAGCGTATAACTATAAACATAAAGAAATTGATTGATTCACAAACATACGCATAAGAAAATGAATCAATCAATTTTTCAGAGCTCGTATCAAGAACTCGTATAAATTGACATAGCTGGCATATGCATAAAATCGATGCGAGCATATAATCTGGACCAATAAGCATAAAGCATAAAATCGCCATATTGATTTACATAACATGCTCATTGGTCTAAACGGTCTTATGCTATGCAGTTATGTCAATTTGTGTGCGATAGCCCTTACTCCTCATTCTTGAGGCCTATTACGGTTTTCGAAACGAAATGAAAAATACAAAAGTGAGGAAATTCACTAGAATATCTACAATTTTATTTGTTGAAATCTAATAAATCTGTTCACTTTTGTAATTTTCACCTCGTTTTGAGGACCATAATAGCTCCTCTATACTGCCTATTTCTATTGTAGACGACTCTTAATGTACTAATCCGATCAATCACAACCATTTCATTGTTTAGAGGAATGGCTAAGATTGGCCAATGTAGTATTTAATACATATTAAAATATATTTTAATAAACTCTGAATTTTTTAGAATCAATATTTATATAATTTACTTATGAAATATATTATAAATCGACTGATTTTAAACATATTGCAGGGATTTGTCAAATCGTGTAAGAGTTTCGATTTTCGCTCCAGCGTATGGTACAGATGTGAATGTATTAAAAGAAATGGTCTACAGGATAGATGCATGATGTGGGATTGCATGGGGAGACCAGAATGTATGACAAAACTGTATCCAGTTTGTGAACCAGGTCGGGCCACATTATTGAAGTTAACGGATTTGGGTGATGCAGAGGTTGCTCTTAGAAAGTTCTATTGTACAGATCAAGCTAGAGAGGCCGCTCTGGCTGCGTATTGTAGATTAACTTGCGATAAAGCTCGTCAAAAACAAATTTTATTCTGTAATAATGAAGATTTTTGTGCGCCTTCAATATCTTGCATCAGAAATGACGCATTGAACGACAATGACAATTTGTGTAAATCATTTTGCGATGACACTTTGTCACCATATCAAGTTTGCATACCATCAGTATATCCTAATTGTATGTTAGAATCTTGTGGCGTATGCTATTCACCTTAAACTTGTTTTTTCTAATTTTCTTCTCATATAATTCATCATCATTGTATTTGCCTTCCTATCCATCAACTTGCTTATCTTGTTGTTCGACAATTTAATTTTCAAGATTTTTTAATTAACTTATTTAATATTACTCAATTGACTATATATCTCTATTTTTCTTTAAACGATGTTATATATTTTGAAATATATATTTTATATCATTATGTGTGTATTAATTATATATATAGATTTTTACATATATTTTATCGTGACAGAATAGTAAAAAGACTATATAAAAAAATGCAAGTAGTATTGGAAAATTGCAAGTAATATTGGTAAAAAGTTAAATTAAAGATCAAAGCATTTTTTATCAAAATATTCTATTATAATATTCTGGTTTTATTCTTTCTTTTAATTTTCTAGAATTATTTGTTTTATAAATGTATAAAGGCTTCCATACAATCAAAAATATAAGGAACAAAGAATAAATATTAGAGATAAGGAGCTCTATTACGGTTTTCGAAACAAAGTGAGAAATACAAAAGTGAGGAAATTCACTAGAATATTTACAATTTCATTTCTTGAAATCTGTTCACTTTTGTAATTTTCATTTCATTTTAAAAACGATAATAGCTCTCAAGAACTGACTTGACTTTTATTGAAGTAACTTTTTTTAATTTTGCAGATTATATAGCGTGTACATAGCTTGTACAAGCTATATACATATCAAAAAACCTGAAAAATTGAAAAGAAAGTTATTAGCCTTAATACTCATTAAAAAAAAAAGATTATATATACGTTGTCAAGTGTATGTATGTACACTGCACATCAATGATTCGTTCTGTTTCCCTAGCGAGCAAAGCAATATCTATCCTTTGCTAATGCATAAAAATCCTATGCATATTACAGTATAGACATAGAAAATATAGAAACCGAGCATAACTTCTGGGACAGACGAGGGGAATGAAGCCACTGCGGGACGATGCGACGAGGTAAATTATGCCTAATTTTGATTGACGTGTTATATCACAAGTTCAAGTCAATGATACTCGTGTTGGCGGCTGTCAAACTATCACAGGTATTTTGACACTATTTGTCTATATGTTAAAGAAATTTGTCAGAAATAAAATATCTAAATATATAAAATATATATTTATATATTTGTAAATATATAAATATAATTTAACAATTTTTAAATGCATACATAAAGTATACATAATAAAATATACTAAAATTGAATATTATATTTGTTATGGAATTAAAGATAAAATATAATAATTATATATATTATAATTATATTATATTATATTATTATTTAATTCAATATTTATAATAAATTTTAATAATACTTATAGATTTATTTGATACACTATACTAATAAATATTCAACATATAATACAATAATACAACATATAATAAAATAAAATGCAACACATATAATACAATATTCTTCATTGAAACATATAATGAGTTTATTGAAAAATTAGCGCTGACATTTTCTATCTGTATTATTTAAAGCTATATAATATAATTTAATTTTTATAATAAGTAATAATAATAATAATAAAAATAATAAAATTTCTTTAGGACTTCCGTTTCCGGTTTCTGGTAGAGTGCCTCGTGATGATTTGGCGTGTGTGTTTTTGCAGGGTGCAGAGTGAGAAAGTAAAGAGTGGAAGAGGAGCGAGTGTGGTAGAGTGGAAGCGCGAGTGTGAAAGAGTGTGGAGAAGTGAAGGGTGCAAGCGGTGGCAAGGCGTAAGGGCAAATAAAATGTTATTAAGGGAGATGTGGGATCGTAATAGTTAAGCGGGGAGCACACACTTTTACATAAGCGCATAACTATAAGCATAAGGAAATTGATTGGTTCATTTCCTTATGCATATATTTGTGGACCAATCAATTTCTTTATGTTTATGATTATGCGCTTATGCAAAAGTGTGTGCTCCCCGTTTTAGGGTGTGAACCCATGCAGTGGAATAGCATAATGCGGAATGAAAGCGGAACCAATCACGAGCATTCCGCAATTTTTGCTACGTGGATTCTAAATCTCTACATCCCCATGAAGCGTAACGAGTGCATCGCGGACCAATTCGCAACCAATCACAAGTCATTATTTCAAAAGGGCTAAAACTGCGTTAAACTTATTTAATTTATTTAACATTTTTAATCAATATTTCCAATTAAAACGCATTTATTTCAATATTTCTGTACATGATAAAAAATGATTAATAAAATTAATATTTAAAAGTCATTTTAAAGATGTTCTGTTCGTTCTGCGTGCGCACATTCCGCTCCATGGGGATGTAGGGATTTGAAATCCACGTAACAAATAGGACGGAACTGAGTATGTATATACACATATACTTTATTAAATTTATGGCAGCGTAGGCGTAGATGCCGTAGACCAACGTGGTCAGTGCATAGAAGTTAATAAAGTTAATATTGCTCATGTTGTTCATTTTGCTCATATTGCCACTCGAGGTTAGCTTTTATATACAAGTACGTATATAGATATAGATGTGTATATGACGTTATGTGATCTGCGAAAATTCTCCGCTAAGAAGTACTGAAAACGGAACGAAACTGCGGAACGCTCGTGATTGGTTTCGCTCTCGTTCCGCGTTATGCTATTCGGCTGCATGGGTTCGCACCTTTAGGCCATAGAGTATAGAGTAGTGAAGAGCATAGATCGGGTTAATGGATAGCGACAAGAGTCTTCATAGAGGGCGCGGGATAACAAGATAGCGCAGTTTGCCGTGAAAGATGCGAAGGAAAGGAGAGGTAGCTACGGAAATATGGAGGAGCTGTTGAAAAGAAAAAGGCTGGGCAAGGAGGGGACGGGAGTCTCTATAGAGAAGCAAAAGGGAAATATAAAAAGTTGATAGAGAAAAAAAAGAAGGAAGAGAAGGAAAGATGGGAGAGGGAATTGAGAGAAATTAGAACAGAGGGACAAGTTTGATAGGTAGTGAACAGAGAAAGAAGGAGAAGAAGGAAAGTGAACGAAGATATAACAAGGGAGGAGTGGGATGAATATTTTAGAAATCTATTGGGGGGGATGGCTGGGTTGATAGGACAGAGGGTAGGAATTAGGATGAGGAGGAGAACATAAGTAGGAATGAGATAAGGGCAGCGATTGGAAGACAGAAGTATAATAAAGAGGTAGGGATGGATGGAATTCCGGCGGAGGTATAGAAATACGGAAGGGATAACATGGAGGTATAGGTGTGGAGAATATGTAATATTGTGTGGAAGGGTGAGGGATGGATAGATATGTTGAGTGAGGGGATGATTGTGCCGGTGTGAAAGAAGGGGGAGGGAGAGAGAGTAAAAGAGTATAGAGAGGTGACTTGCTGACGCCGACGCTTTATAAGATGTACGCTTCGGTGTTAGCAAGTAGATTAAGCGATCAGGTGGAGAAAAAAGGATTGGTGCCGCAGAATCAGACGGGATTCAAGAAAGGGTTAAGGACAATGGACAACATATTTGTATTGAATTATTTGATGAATAGGCAGTTGGGTAAGAAGATAGATAGATTTGAAGGTGAAGATAGATTTGAAGGCAGCGTTTGATTCTGTAGATAGGTGGAAATTAGGAAGCGAAGAGAGAGAAGGAAGTAAGAGAAGGGCTGGTTAGAAGGAGTGAAGATATTTTGAGGGAGACTAGAAACAGGGTGAGGAGGGGGGAGGATATGAGAGCAGGGTTTTGGACAGGAAGGGTAGTAAGGCAGAGATGCCCACTGAGCCCTCACTTATTTAATTTGGTGACGATAGATATGAAGGAGGTAATGTGTAGAAGAGGTAATGGGGAGGAAAGAGATTAAGGTAGGAGAGGATTTATACTTTGGCATACGCAGATGAGGTTTTGATTGCGGAAGAGGAGGATGGAATGAGGAATATGATTGAAAGGTTAGAGGGCTATCTGGAAAAGAAGGGATTGGAGTTAAATGTGGGAAAGTCGAAAATCGTAAAATTCAGAAAAGGAGGAGGAAGAGAAAAGAATGTAAGTTGGAGATGGGAAGGTGATAGAGGAGGTAAAAGAATTTACTTATTTGAGTTATGCAATGCAGAAGAATGGAGGACAGGAAGCGCAGATAAGAGATAGGTTAAGGAAAAGTGCTGCTGTAATGAGCCAGGTTTGGGGAATTGGTAAAAGAAAATTTAAGAATGATTGGGGAAAGAAATTATGGCTCTTCGATAAACTGGTGTGGACGGTGGTGGGGTATAGAGTGGAAATTTGGGACTAGAGAGAGAGGAAGAAGCTGGAGAGTCTACAGGAAAAATATCTAAGATGGGTGTTAGGATTGGATTGGGGAACGCCGGGCTATATGGTACGGGAGGAATTATAGAGAGAGAAGTTAAGATGTAGGACGGGGAGAAAGGCGTGGGGGTTCGAGAAAAGGTTAGAGGAAGATAGAGAGAGTGTGATTGCGAGGAGATGTTGGGAGGAATTGATGGAGAGGTGTAAAAGGAAAAAGGATTTATCGAAATGGGAAGAAGAAAGATATGAGTTTTTTGAAGACAGAGGTATGGGCGTGGTGGAAGTAGAGATGAAAAGGTCGGAAGGAGTGCTAGATTTCGGTTATTTTGTGAAAAGAGACATAGAGATGAATAAAAAAGAAAGATGGAAAAGGATAGAAGGGTCAAGATACAATAAATGTTACGGAGAACTCAAAGAGAGCGGGATCCCAGAGTACTTGAAGAGTGACTGGGGGGAAAGTAGATGGCAAAGAATGGCAAGGTACAGGTTGGGAAACGGAATGAGGGGGAACTGGTATTGAAAGGATGAAGAGAGGAAAAGCTGTAGATTATGTGGAAAGGAGGAGGAAACATGGGAGCATGTTTGGGAAAGATGTATGAATAAAAAATGGGGGGTGCAGAAAGGTTGGCAGGAGATGTTGGGAAAGGTGTTGGAGGAAAAGGGTGAGGGAAAAGGGTGGTTGAGAGAATTAGAGAGACTAAAAGGTGAGAGAGGGTATGATGAGGGGAAAGAAGATCAGATTGAGAATTAGGATTAGAGGATAAGATGCGAGAGGAAGAGAGACAGAGAGGAGAAGGAGGGAAAGAAAGTATAAAGAGAGAGAGAGAGAGAAAGAGAGAGAGGGAGAGTGGAAGAGACAAAGAAGAGTGATGTGGGATGTGTGAAGAAAGGTGTATGAAAGGAATGGAAACGCGATATGAGCCGGAAGTGGAAATTCCAAGTTAGAGTAGGGCAAGTAGCGGTGTATGTGTGTGCGTGTAATTAGGTAGAGGCTAAGATAAGTTAGAGTTAAGCTAGAGTTAAGGTAGATGTAAGTAATTGTAATAGATTGTAATCCCAAGGGGAATCAATAAATCGTATCTAATCTAATCTAATCTATTAAAATTTCTTTAAATAATATAAATAAATCTAAAAATCAGCGTCATATTTTAACAAAATTATACTATTAATATAAAAGTCAATGAAAAATGTATTATATTATATGTATATATTATATTATATGTGTTGTATTTTATTTTATTATATGTTGTATTAATGAATATTGTATTTATTAATATATTGTGTTATTAATACATTGTATTATTAAATTATATTATATGTATGTGTTGTAATGTTAAATATTATATTTAATATAGTGTATTAAATAAATCAATAAAATTAATGATATTTATTATAAATATTAAATGGTTAAATATTAAATATTAAATAATAATATCAAATATTATAATTATATAATTATAATATAATTATTATTATATAATTATAATATAAATATTATTCTTTATTTTTAATTTTACAACAAATATATTTAACATATTATTTTATTATGTACATTTTATATGTATATTTTAAAACTGTTTAAAAAATATATATATTTTAAAATATATAAATATAAATTTTATTCACATTATATATATATATATATATATAATATCTTATTTCTATCAAATTTCTTTAATATATAGACAAATACTATTAAAATACGCGTGATAGTTTGGCAGTCGTCAACACGAGTTGACATAAATATGCGATATAACAGCCAATCAAATTTAAGCATAATTTACCTCACTGCAATGTTCCGCAGTGGCTTCCCACAATGATATACTCAGTCCCTATATTTCTATGGCCGATATTCATAGTGTTACGTTTCAGCAATGCTCTTTTTCTCTCTATACCTCAGTTAATGAGAAAAAGATTGCTTTCTACTTTTATAGGGCAACCTGCTTCTACCGGCTATACCCCAGGTACGCTGAGAGCTAATAGAGGAATAACCTAATGGATCTAGGGGAATAATGTAGGCGCGGAAATAGTTGGTTACTAGAGATTTCACTAGGTATTTTAGGGATATAGACGCAACTATGTATGTGTAATTCGAAGGTTAATGAGGTTTAAAGAATAGAATTTAGAGAAATAAGATTTGAAAATGAATATTATAATAAAAATTAAGAGTAAATAAATTTGTGGAGACTAAATAATAGAATGTTAGTTAGATCGAATTAATCTATTATAAGAATTGTTTAAGGAATAAAGTCTTTTATTTAATATCAACAGTTGATTATATTATCACTCTAAATTTTTGATAGAAAAAGAAGTTTAGAAAAGAGATTGAAGGTCGCCAGGGGCATCATAATAAGCGCTCGGCAACAATGGAATTTTAGGGAGAACGGGTAATGTCGCCAGGGCACCTTGATCAGCGCTCGACAATTAGGTTTAAGGGTTATATCAAGAATTCAGAAAGAAAGGAGGGGGTCGCCAGGGGCACCATAAGCGCTCGGCAACGATGGATTTTCGGGGAAAAGAACAAAATTTTGCAAGATTAAGTCAGGTTTAAATGACAACAGTAGTGTATATTTTGCATGGAATTTATAAATCTTACTTAGTATTGATATTATGGAGATTTTAAATAATAGTAGGATAATAGATTAAAGTTGACTGACTGAAAACTGTCAGCAACTTGCCAATGCTTGACAGGGGATTTCTTATTATTTAGAAGATGAAAAGGTAATTGAATGATATTAGGGGTTGTCAGTCAACTGAAATAAAGTTTCTAATATTTATGAAAAGACGGGAGTTTATAGTAATTATAAGTACTTACCGTGATGTGGCAGGAAAATCCTTCCTTCTGCTCAAATCCTGGTCGTACTCTGTTAGGCTCTTCTTTCATCCTTTAAGACCTCGGTCGTAAATGAGGTAGGCCGAATAAAAATACACAGACGAATGCACAAAGTTTTTTATTATTTCCTTAGTTTTATACTTAAACACTGAATCGACAGTAATATCAATTAATATGTTAATCGAAATTGTATAGCGAATAGTAACGAATACGTGAACAATAACCATGTGCAGAGTGGATGAATGATTCGAAAATGAATTCGTGAGTGGATGAGTTTAATAATGAACAAATAATACGGAGAGAATACTTGAACAATAATGTACGAAATAGTAATGAAATAGTAATGAATCTGAATAGTGAAATAGTAATAAATCGGAGTAGTGAAATAGTAATGAAGCGCGACTACTGAATGCTCTTGAAATATGCTTATGAAATACTGCGCTATAATGTTGATTATGAATGATTGCAAGAATGAATATTTGAATGCTTGAAGGCTTTTAATTGAATGAATCCTGAGGTTCGAACTCGTCGGCTTATATACTGTCGAAACGAAGGATTTTTGGGCCGTGTGCAGATCACGCGTTGTGCTTTGGAATGTTCTTAGGATGATTCAGTGAAGAACTTCCGAGAAGAAAGATTTTTAGCAACAATTCTTCTAAGAATTGTCGATCGATCTGCTTATCTGCCATTTAAGTTTTGGCGCTCGTGGTCGTAGCCGTCGCGAGTCCGTTTGACTTATCGCTCGCAATATCAAGTGTCAAAATATCAAGTGATATGAAGCCTTTTATGCGCATTCTTTTCAGCTTAATTAATATTTTATAATATAAAATCTTTAATAATATGGTTAATATTTATGCTTATTAATTTATGGAATCATTTGTTCTATTTATTTCAGTTCTGATAATAAGTTGGAAATTAAAAAGTTATAGCATTCTATAATTTAGAAAATAGTTATTTAGTTCTATATAACTATTATATGTAAGGTATATAATTTATGATTCCATAGAATATAAGCCTCTTAAATTTATATTTATGATCGCTTGATCAATACTAAAATCAAGTATATTAATTTTATAAAGATCATTTCTTTATGGAAGCATTATATGATAATTTGTTTTAATTATTATGATTTTAATTATTTATAAGGTTAAATTGTATTGAATATAGTATTTAAAGTTTTTTATGTAATGTTTTGGGTAAATATATAACATAAAAAAATTATAAATATTTTCAACAAGTTATTATTATATACGTTTCATGATTCTATAAAGTACGGCGCATTTACTCCTCAATTTAAGAGTAAGTAATTATTATATATTTGTCTGTATGATTAAATATTAAAATCTTAAAAGTTAGATATTAGTATCGATATTATCGAATGTGAAGCTCGCTCTCAAGTCCGTTCTTAAGTAATCAGCAGGTTAGTTCTAGAAAGTCACTGCTGTACAGCTAACAAGTTCTAAATAATGCTTCCTGATTCGTCGATCTAAGGAATTCTCAATTCCTTACGCCATCGATTATTATTATTAAAAAAATTAAAATATATTTGGTTTTTAAGTTAAATAATCATATGGAACTAGAATGATAAGCAATTAATAAAATTAATTAAAAACTGAAATAAAAGCAAATGGATTAAATAATTGTTCTATTTTCCATAGGTATTTTGCAGGAATAAAAGCGGTACTTAATTACTAGTTAAAATATAGTTTTTTAAAATTAGCAGGACGTTACACCTTCCCCCTTATTTAACAACAAATTATGATGTTTTCGTAGTAATTTGTTCGAGATCTTTTAATCCGTCTCTTAGATTTTTATAAGCATAATTTTCAGAATTATCTATCTTAATGGTTGTTGATTTGATGTTGGCTCCAGCATTTTTGCTTATTTTTAAAGAATAATTAGTCGCTGGTGGTTCTAGGGGCAATAGGGGTGGCTCTTCGAATGCAGAGGGTGGTGATATGTCGTCCTTGTTGTCATCGTTTTTGTTAATTGGTCCTTGTGCAAGATGAAGTAACAAATGGGTGAGAGAGCTCCAGATCGCTTTCAATAAATGTAAACTCCATCCATAGGTAATATGTAGAACATGTCCATGAATAGCAATATCGATTTTTATAATGCGGATGACTACTAGGATGTCAAATATACCGGCGGTTGCAGAACCAAATATAACAAATCCATTCCATTCTCGAGAAGCGGCATTCTCAGCTATTTTATTGAGAGAAGCTTCGTCTAACAAATTGTACATGGAGACTACGTTCGTATCGATGGAATGGCCAGTGAGTCCTCTAGCGATTGTATTGAGCAGAGCAGGTTTCTCTGCAGGAAACATAATGTGGTCCCTCAGCTTTTCTATATCCTTTTTGGAATATATTCCGCTGATAGCAAGAGATCCTGGTGTTAAGTAGTCCCAAGATAAAGTTGTCAATGGTCGTAATTGTTGAGGTGGTAGTTGTCTTACTTGCGGTTCAGGTGTAAATTGAACTCAAGTATCTTCGATGCGATATATCGTAGGTAATTCGTAGCTGCACTCTCTTTGATTTCCGAGTTTGGTAATTACTCGAGATTTAGGAGTAAGAAATAAAGAAATATTACGTAAATATTACGAAATATTACAGTTACTGGTAATTCTGTGTAACATTTTCTTGTCTTTCTTACTGTGACATCTACATATGCATTTGACAATATGCGTAACTTCTCCAGTGGTGACTGCCATATAGCCTGGTCCCTTCATAAGTTGATATGCGAATTCATCTGGTTGAAGAGTAGCAAAAAACAAGGCATTAGTTATTACTTGTCTCTCCAGTTCGCATTTTTGTTGCATGACATTATGATATAGTGAAGTCATTTGGTGTCGAATATGTTTTTCTACATATAATAATAAATTTAGAGTTCATATATGCGAAAATATTTAGATTATCCACGGAAATGATGCCTCGACTGGCAAAGGTATCTTCCTTTTTGGTTTCCAGGATGAAAAGTTCTGTGCAGAATAGAGTGTATCCACACAAGAGTTGTTCTTTAGTTTTGGTGAGAGCAAAGGTAATGTCCTCCGTTGTTAAGCTGTAGATGATTGGAGACACGGAATTGATTGCATCATCTACAATTCTGGTTGCTGGGCCTTCATAGAGGACATCTTACCGATCAAAATTACATAATAATGTTGGTATAAGCTTCCAGTACGTGTAGCCGTCGTCTGAATCAATGCAGAAACTTTTGCCGAGAGCGCAAACGGTTCCTGATTTCAATATTATTTTCCCTGAGTTTAGTTGCACAGGGACGTGCGATGATCACAAGGATATCTTAAGGATAGCTTGAACAATAACATCATCTCATGTGCTGTAAGGATCAGAGTATTGCGTTCCTTTACAGCTTCCATCGTTGCTAATTCCAGGGTAAAGCTATGAAAAGAAGTCTGGTTAGCTCTCAGATCATAGATGATGTTGCCGGCTTCTAATGAGAAGGTTCCATCTTGAAACATTCTTCGACATAAGGAGTATCCAGTCTCGTAGATATAGTCCACTCTTCCACTGTGGACTGCCGAGACGTGCGAATGCATTCCGCAATGATAGATTGTCCTTGAGATTTCAACCTTGCATTGGATAATTTCTGCATGGTTGTAATCGGAAAGTTGTAAAAGTTATAAAAGTTGTAAAAGAACGTATATTTCGCTGGTATTGGGTTTCCGATAATTTAGGTTGCATTCACCAACATCGAGTAGCGATGCCGAAGTAATGTTAATGTTGGCTGCCATAATCAAACCCGATAAGTGCGCAGATTGGGCTTATAAAAATGAATATTGCGAAGTGTCTTAACATTTCTGGATCGCTCTTGGGGAATGCGAACGACCCTTGGTGACTGATAAAGAGTCACGGGTAGCTTTGCAAAATGCGAACGATCTTTGGTGACTGATAGAGAGTCACGAGTAGCTCTGCAAAATGCGAACAATCTTTCGTGACTGATAGAGAATCACGGGTAGCTCTGCAAAATGCAAACGACCCTTGGTGACTGAGAGAGCGTCACGGGTAGCTCTGCAAAATACGAATGACCCTTGATAACTGATAGAGAGTCACGGGTAACTCTGCAAAATGCGAACAACCCTTGGTGACTGATAAAAGTCAAGGGTAGCTCTGCAAAAATGCGAACGACCTTTGGTGACTGATAGAAAAAGGGAATATAGTTTCGGAAGTATGGGAAGTAGAAGAGAAATATAGTAATAATTTAATTTTGATAATAATTCTAAATTGTTAATAATCGTAGTATTTCAAAAGCATTCGGTAAAAATTTAGTTAGATTGTTAAACCCAAGAATTACTTTGGACTAATTAATCGAAGAATTTAAGCACTTACTACTTATCGAGTACGATGATATTTGGTCTATAAAATGTGGTTTGGTAGGTTGGCTCACGAGCTCGTCGGATGGAGGTTGATTCATTCAGCACTATAATGTTCTTAGTTCTTTCGGATAGTTCTTGCAGTGCAAAGTCTTTATAAAAACACAAGATGCACTATGATAAAAATTTAATCAAGTATAACTCGGAATACACTGTGAGATGCAGTCAAGAGACGAGTGAATCTTAATGAAGAAAAGAACGTCAGAGAGTGTGTCGCGTTGTCTTGTCCGGCATTTATTAAGCCTTTTTGCTCCTCCTCTCCATTGGTTTGTTAATCTATTTTAACGAATAGTTGTTTCTAATCACGCCCTCCGATTTTTCCTAGGGCGTTTCTCTAAGTTTTTAAATCATAGATATTGGTGAAGACCTTTGCTGAGTTTTGACCAATGGAGAGTAGTTGCTATCGAGTAAGGGTAAGGCTTTCGTTTTACGGATTGAGTCATGCCCAGTTCGCTGTAATCACCTAAGTTGACATTTTATTTGAAATTTATAATAAACAGATAACATAAGAGGGTAGTCTGGCAACCAAGCACGCGGCGTCAAATGTCGCGAGTCTCAACTCCGGATCATCAGTGAATCATTGTTTTTGTGCTTTGTTTATCTTTTAGTTTGAAATTCTTAGGTCTGATATCCGAACTTGAGCTCGAGTATCTCGTTGTCTGTTTGTCATAGTTTAAAATTTCTGTTGCTTGACTGTCTGTTATTTTTTGTTTGAAAATTCTTGAGCCTTCAGAATGAGTTGTAACGTTTAAATTTATTGATCTGTTTTTATACTTGATTTTCGACAGAGAGATTACACAGTCTCGCTTCCCAGACTTCGCCTGTTTATTCTTTCTATCAGACGTAGACTTTCTTAGAACGTAAATTTATGTCACTAACGAATCTTATGTCACTAACGAATTTTCAATGAAAGAAAACAATCATGCAGTCTGCTAGACGCAATAATTTATATATTAGTAAGAAAAAATATTCGTGAAGTCTACCGGACGTAACATTGGTAATACAGAATATATATATATATATATATATATATATATATTATATAGGAGTATGTTATGTAGATCCTTTTTTTTATATTTTTTGTATGTGATTTCTATATGATATTACCGAGTTATATGTATTTAACTGTATCGCCATAGAAAACGAAAAAATTATCAGCAGTTAGTTATTTTAGCCATGCATTATTAGTGTATCATATTGTTGTTTACTATTTCAAGTGGCCAGACATGGGATATCTATTGGGCACGGTGTCAGTGCGGAACGCCGCTAAGAAATTTTCGTCAGTACGTCAGCGGACGCAGTACGACATCAACGCATCTGCTTATTAGGACTATGAAAAAAATGGAAGGCCTTCTCATTGTTATATTGGACAGAGTGATTCGTGTAATGTGCCCTACAGAAGTAAGTAATAATTTGAGATAATATATATACATATATGTGTGTGTAATATATCTACATGTATGTGTGTGAGTGCGTATATATGAGTGTCAATTTACATGTATATGCGTGCTTAATTTATTATATACCTATATTTATTATATATATAATTTTTTTATATTTTCCAGTTCTTCTGTGACGTAGAAATAAAAGGGTTTATCAATATAGAGAACCGCCAATGGGTGAGGGCGATGCGAGGTGCGTCAAAATTTGGAGGATCTTTAGCGCGACACAAAGGAAGCGAAGGAGGCGGAGGAGTGCAACGGTGTAGGCTTCGACGTCTTTGACCTAACAAAATTGTTCGGCATAGTGGAGTATCAATTGACAGTGGGAGGCATCTTCGCGCCGCAAACTTTTTGCGGCACTTCGTTGGCTGATCTTTTAAAATTAATATTTTCTTAAATATTGAGAAAATCACAAAATGGTACA
>JBCEZW010000120.1:11335794-11347610 GCA_039654385.1 Cataglyphis altisquamis
ATACATATACTGCTGTAATTTTAAAGCATATTATTAGTGTAACTATATTGGTGTAGTCTTTATAATATAATATTTCTTATGTAGTTGTAAGATAACATCTTCCACGTTTTCTTCTTTATTATTCTAATTAATGTTAGTGGTAAATGATTATTATTTAGATTTATTAGTAACACTAGTAATTATAGTATGGTAGTGTTCCGTTAAAGTATTAAGTAATTAGTTCAGTATAGTTAGTAGAAGCTGTTGAGTAATAATAAGCAGATGATATGCGATTAGAGTAATGCGTTAGGATATTATTAAGATTGTAACGATGCATCACCCCATCGTTCCCGACACGTCGTTCGTCGGAAGCCTGCTGCCCGCTGGGCAAAGGAAGAGGCGCTTAGCGCCCTATTTTTAATAATACCGAACACCAGTAAACAAACAACCGACCGCCGAGTAGCGCCGAGTGCTCCCGAAAAGCGCCGAACGCTCCAAGCAAAAAACCCCGCGCCGTTTCCCCCACCTCGAGGGGGACGTTAAACGACGCGGGTGCCGTAACCAAAGGGTATAAAAAGCCCAACAGATCGCAGATCTGTACCAGACCGGTGCTTGACTCCGCTCGAACCGTACGCTCGAGACAAACCTAGAAACCGCTCTAAAACCGTCAAAAGACAGTGAACCGGAGGTTTACGTGTTCGCAGCCTCTGTCGAGAATTCTCGACTATCTGCTCCAGAGACGACTCGCGTTCCAAAGCCTCCGTAGAGACCGAGAGTGGACGAGTTCGCCGTTTTCCTCAAGTATTCTTGAGCATTACGGTCCTCACACCCAACCGTTCGAACTCTGCGCAACGACGCATCCCACGAACCTTTCTTTGGGAACACGCGCCGCGTCACCGATACCGACGCTTACATCACTGCAGATCGCTGTCCTGCAGTTCGCGCCGACCACTCGGCAAAATATTGTACGCGCCTTTGCGCATTATCTGTAAATCTATCGCGCCGCGAGATATCGAATATAATCTCGCATAGAGCACTCTCGAAAATACGGGATAACAGCATCACCGCCCGCACCACCGCGCGCTTCGCGCTCGTAAGCACGCGCTGACAATACACGCCCGCCTTACCGCACGCGCCTCGCGTTTACAAGCACGCACTGGCAAACACGCGCCTGTCTTACCGCACACTCCCGCGTCCCGAGCCGGGCCCTTTACTGGCGTCACAACATTGCGAATACTAAAGCGTATATTATTGTAACCGCTGACCATTGCCACCGAGAGACAAATAAATGACGTATCTTTTACCTATCGTCTCATAATTGTGTTTCGATTCTTCATGAATCCTGATCCCCATTGCGCTGTCCGCGCACGTGAAACCGCTCGTGAAGCGGCCCATTACAAGATTTTAATAGAGAGATTAGTAATTTCTTGAGAGTTGACATCAAGAATTACAAGCGCAATCCCGTTAAAGTATTGTTTCCTAAAAGTAATAATAAATCGAACGTATGAAGTAAAGCATTTATCGCATCGTAAAATTGAGCGTGTATAAACTATTTTACTCTCGCAATTTCGACAAAATTTACAAGTAACTACTGCGTGACGTAATCCATCTGAAATAAAATGATAAAACAAAGGAAAATAAAATAATTTATAGTAAGTAGTTAATAACCATTCATAGTAGAATTGACAAAAAATAGAGCTATTATCCACCTTAAGATAACTCAGGACTTTAGCACAATAAGCAAAGCACAGATAATGGTGTGCGGTTAAAGAGGGATGATGCTTTTTGTCCTGAAATAATAATTTGTTGGCGATGCCAACACATCTGTAATCAAAAGTGTTATTTACATTGTTTCATCTTAGTCAACGTGAGCAAATTTTAATTTATTGATGTGTACAATTCGGGGTTTATTCTTGTTTATCCTGTATATCGGTCCTGTATATCGGTAATTTTATTAAATAAATCTGTTAAATATTGTTGATAAGTTATCTCTAGGTTCTCATCTATTGGTATGTGAGCGGAGGGTAATCGTGCTATACAACCAAAAAATTAATTCAAATAGCAAAAACTTAGTACCTTCATGAACGCTAGTATTATATGAGAACATTGCTATATTAATATAGTTATCCCATTCTCTTTCTTTTTCGACTTGAGTTTTCAGATATTTGGTTAGTACGTGATGTGATCTCTCAATTGAACCGTTGGATTGTGGATGATAAGCAGTAGTTTTAAAATGTTGGATATTAAACTTTTTTGTTAAGTTACGCATTAAGGCGGAGAGGAAATTAGTTCCTTGGTCAGTAAGAATAGCTTTGGGAGTGCCATAAATACAAATAAAATTTTTAGTAAGAGCATCGGCTATGGCTAAAGAAGTTGCTTCTCTTAATGGTACGGCTACTGAATATTTAGTTAATAAATCTTGCATAGTCAAAATATATTGGTTACCGGTATTTGTGATTGGAAGAGGGCTTACTATATCAAGAGAAACTTTATCAAATGCAGAACCAGGTGTGTCTGTAATCACCATGGGTTGTTTTGTTTTTATTCTTGTTAATTTCTTTAATTGACATTGACGACATCTTTGAATGAAATTTTGAATATCTTTTTTTCATGTTTTTCCAGTTGTAATGGTCGGTTTTTCCCGAGCGCAATCGCGGGATAGCTTGGCCGGGATCAGGGCTCGGAAGGATAGCAAGCACGAAATGCGAGTGTTGTGTCAATAAATAGTGTCTTTATTCAAAAGTCAGAATGGTGGTTTACAGAGTGTATGAGTGTATGATCGTGCGCGAATGAATCGGTACGAGTATGTGTGTATGCGAATGAGTAAGCGTGTATGTGAGCGATGCGGGCGGGTGCCCGTGCAAGATTCCGCGTGTTATAAACGGTGGGAGCGGATGCACCTCGGGGGTGGAGTCGGGTGCGTGACGAGCTCGGGTGCTCGCCTAGAATGCACCCGCGGACGGTGCGCTTAAGCGGCGGATCGAGCGTGGTGTGCGAGAATCGATGCTAACGATCGATAGGTGGTGTCACCCGTCGGATAGATAGGGCGATGGCGCGTGATAATGTCTCCGCGAGGGGCGGGAACCTCGTGGCTTGGCGAATCGTGTGCGGATAATTTCGGCGCGTAGGGCGGTCTTACGGGTCTCGGTGTATGGTTTCACTCGCCATAATAATGGCGAGTCTCAGTCGGTCTGAGACGGCTCGCGAGGTACCTCGCGATGATTCGGGATCAGTGGGAGCGGTTCGCGGTCGGAATAGGAGCGTCCGGCAGACGGGAATATCCGTCAGTGGCGGGTAAATTCCCACCGCTAGAAATATTGCCGGACGATCGGAGATTCGGTCGGAAATGTTTTTTTTTTGCAGGATGCTGGGAAAGCCCAGCAGAAGCGGAATACTCCCAACCTCGATCTCGCTTTTCAAGCGTGCGGATTCTTCAGGAGGCTTTGAGCGTCGTACTGACTTCAGAGCGGCGGAGAAGATTCTGTCTTTTTACCGGGTGAAGCGCTTATTTATACTTGGTGTCGGCGGTATCGCGTCGGTGCGATAATTGTTTGTTGAACAATTTAGTTGAGCCCGTTCGCGGCTCGGGAATATTCGGAAACGGTCGGAGCGGTTTCCCGAGCGCGCGACTCGTGCTCCGGTACGGTGTGCCGAACCGGTGGTATAAATGTAAACATATACAAATATTTATGTTCGCTCAACGATTGAAATACAATGGGGTGCATAGCGCCTTCGCTCTATGGTCCCGTGACTACTGGGCGTGAGACGGCGGTCTTTTACGCGCGCTGGCCCGATTGATGGTCGTCGGGCGGCGGCATCCGACGGGTGGATGGCCGGGTAACGATGTACGCATTGTTACACAGTAATAGTGAGGTTTTAATTGATTATATGTTTTAGTAATGCCTTTATGACCACCGTGAGCTGAAAAATGATTTTCGTTTATAAGAGCCTTTCGTTGTTCGAAAGGTGGTGTTCGGACAAGGTTTTTGCAAATAGTGATGTGGACTGGTAAGTCTCTTAAATATCCTTGAATCTGGCCTATTATATAATACCACGGTAAATCATCGAAATTATCAGTTTTGCTAATACTGAAAAAAGTTAATTGTAATTCCATTACTACATCTAAAAGAGAACGTATGCAATTTTTTAAAGTTTGAATTTCTATATTTGTCCGATTATTATGTTTTATTGGAAGTGATATTAATTTACCGTGATTTAAAGATTTTACATTAGCTTTTTCATACATAAGATCTTGATAATTAGGTAATAAATTTGCTTCTTGATATTCTTTAGCGCCATTATCAAAAGGAGTTCCATTTAAATAAATAAAAATTACATGGTTATCTGATTGTTTCAATAAGCTATCGCGGTTTTCGGTTATGATAATTCGGTCTGTGTTTTGAGGTTCATCGTTAAGGTCAATTATCTCTTCATATTGATTACTATCTTCATCTGAATTTGCAATTAATCTATCCATTTCGTCGTCATCGCTAAAATATTCTTCTATTGTTATATTAGGTTGTTCAGATGCGGATTGATTATCTTCTAATTGTTGATTATACGGGGAAAAATCAATTGATGAAGAGGACATTTCTCTGTCTAAGATAGGCTTTCTAGGTCTACGTTCAAAAGAGAATGTTGATTCGTTTGATGATTCGTCTACCGGATTAGCGGTAAAAGGTAGGATGTAGTTTGTAGGTGGGTTTCAGGATAGGGCGTCTGCATTATTATTCAAACTTTTTTTCTTATATTGTATCTCACATTCGTATTCAGCTAATTTTGTTCTCCATTTCCATAATCTTGAAGAGGGGTCTTTAATTGAATGGAGCCAAACTAAAGGTTTACGGTAAGTTACAATTATGAATTTTTTATCATATATATAGGGTCAAAAGTAATTAATACAATAAATTATTGCTAAACATTCTTTCTCAATAATAAAATAATTTTCTGCGATATTTAACACGCGTGATGTACAAGCGATAGGTAAATCTTTTCCGATTTGTCCCTGACTGAGTACTCCTCCAATATATCTGGATGCATTGATCGTTAAAACAAAAGGTTTAGTAAAATCAGGATATTGAAGTATCGGTTCAGAACATAATGCATTTCTTAAAATATTAAATGCTTCTGTTTGACGTTGTTGCCAATTAAATGTATTGTTTTTCTTTAACAAGTCGGTTAATGGCTTGGCAGTCTTAGAAAATTGTGGAATAAATTGTCTGTAATAACCTGCTAAATCCAAAAATTGTTTAATGTTTTTCTCATTTTTAGATATAGGAAATTCGGATATTGATTTTATTTGATTAGGATCAGGTTTAACTCCATCAGCTCCGATTATATGACCGAGATAGGCTATTTCACGGCGAAGAAATTTGCATTTATCCGGCTGTAGTTTTAAATTCGCTTTTCTTAATCTTTCCAAGAATTTATTAAATTTAACTTCGTTTTCCTTTAAAGATCTAACATAGATGACTATATTATCAATATATATTCGAATAATTCGTTACCTTGCAGCCCTGAAAGGACATTATCCATTAATCGTTGAAAGGTTGCAGGAGCGTTTTTTAGACCAAATGGCATTCTTTTAAATTGATAATGACCATATGGAGTTGAAAATGCGGTTTTTGGAGCGTCTTTAGATGCCATAGGAATTTGATGGAAACCAGAAGCTAAGTCGAGGACAGAAAAATATTTGGCAGATCCTAATTGATCGAGAATATCAGTTATATTTGGAAGAGGATAAGCGTCTCCTATAGTTTTTTCGTTAAGGCTGCGATAATCGATGACCATTCGCCATCGCTTATTACCTTGAGAATCAGGTTTCTTTGGTTTCGCTATTCACACAGGAGAATTATAGAGAGAAGTAGAATATTTGATTAAGCCATTGAATAATAATTCATTAACTTGTTTATTAATTTCGTCTTTGTGGATAGGGAGAAATCGATATTGTTTCGTATGGATAGGAATTTCGTCAGTTGTGTGTATAGATAGAATGTAATAAGGGTTATCAATAAAGGGTTATCAATAGAAGAGTTAAGATTATTATAGATCGCTGAAGTCTCTAAGGCTGATATGATTATGGCGATATGATTATTTTCGGGATTAAGTGAGTTTGTATTGATCACTGAATGCAATGATATTTTTAGAATTATTTTCTTTATTAATATCGGGAATTGAGTTTTTGATAAGAGGATCATTGGTCGTTTCATTCCCTTGGGCTTTAACGACACCGCCTCGGATCATAGATCCTTCAAGCGTATCCGCGAGATCAAAATCTAGTAATTCGATAGAGGGAATTTTTATATCGTATTCACATTCAGCAGTATTAAAAATAGGTAAATAAGCTTTGCTTTTAATGTTCGTGACGATTGCTTCTCCGAAATAAACATTTTCGGCTAGTGTATAACGTGATATATATCCATATTGTTTTTCAGGATTAGTAATATTGATATAAAATGGAGACACAGATCGTTTACCAATATGAATATAAATTGTTTCCGAAAAGAGAATACTAGAATTATCGTAATGCAAGCATTTATTTTTATAATCTATACTAGCCATTCGTTCTTTTAAAAACATATTTTTTTAAATACCATATTGAGGAAAACCAACTGTGTCGGGAACTACATGGAAATTGGTGGGTAGATTGATTAAATGTATGGTGACGGAACCTACAAGTACAGATCGGTTCAGAAGATATGTCTTGAAGAATTAAAGTTTCATTTTCATCCAAAATTATATTTTCATTAATAAAGCATTGTTTTATGAGATTAACTCCAGAGCCTGAGTCAATCATGAAAGAGCATTTAATACTTAAATCTGGAGACGAAAGAATAACAAAGGGTAAACTATTAGATTTTGTTTTATCTTCTATTCGTCCAATACGAGTAATGGGATCAGAATTTGGTTTTGAGGTAGTGCCATAGTCACAAACGCTTGTTGTGGAAAGGAAGGGCGCCCTGTCTGAATGTCGTTCCGGCGGACGCCGTTCATTACCGGAACTCTTTGTGTGTTTCCCGGATTATTATTATGGTTATTAGAATACGAAGTAAATGGAATATTTTCAATAGATCGCCTATATGCAAGTTTGCGGCATTCGTCTATGAGATGTCCAGGATTTTTGCAATAACGACACGTTTTTCCGACAGGATAATTAGGTCCAAGTATTCCGGGAATGAATGGTTTTTTAAAAGGAGTTGTATTATTTCGCGGATGTTGTGCTTCATTGAATTGCGGTAAATTAGTTGCTTGGGGGGGATTCGATTAATTTAAGAAATCAATGCGAAGGGAAATGTTAGGTTTAGAAAGCGGTACGGTCCGTTTACGTGCGTTTTCTGCTTCTAAAGTTTTCGAAAGTTGTATTGCCGATTCTAGAGCTCCGTCGAATGTATAAGATCCTTCTAATTTAACTCTGATTAAAAAATCGGAAGGGAGACCGTTAATAAAACTTGTAGTTACACTACGCTCAATATTATCTTTTGTAATTTCGTCGATATATCCACCGGTATTAGTTTCCCTATCAATTATAGCTGCGCATAATTCCTTTACTCTTTCTATATAATCAAATATATTTTCATTAGGTTTCATATAAATGTTTGCTAATTCTCCGCGATATTGGTCTACGGATTTGTTAAGGCCAAAAATTCTTTTTAATTTTCTTGTTAATTCAAAAACAGTATAGTATTCCGTACCTTCTATAGCATGTTGGCACGTCGGCCATTGCTGTCATTAATGCGCACGCATTTTCTGCGTGACAGAAAAGAACAAAGATTCCCCGATAATTTGCCTCTCTCTCCTTTCTGCCAAACCCAACTTTAAGCATAAAGAAATATATGGCATGCTGGATCTATCCTATATGTCTAAGGTACATACACTGTCGGATGTATGAATTATGGCCAAGTTTATACCGATATAGATTAATATGTACCAAATATTACACTGACCAATCATAGCCATTCCTCTAAAAAATGGAATAGCTACGATTGGTCAGTTTAATATTTAATTGCAGTCTTTTATATATTACTAAACTTCTAACTCCTCAAATTTCACTTATGACGTTTTTGAATGGACAGGTTAATCCAAACCGATTTAATCAATCACTATATTTTACTATGAATTCAAGTCTTTGATTGGCAGAGACAATGTAACGAGGTTATTAATCGCTCTCAGTGTGATTAAACCACCATTTTATATATATAAAATGGCTTCAAAAAGCATGTATTAAAACAAATTTACACCTTGGCAGAAAAGCAGAAAGCAGATGTAACGTCCCTGCCAATTTTAAAAAACTATATTTTAGCTAGTAATTAGGTACCGCTTTTACTCCTACAAAATACCTATAGAATATAAAACAATTATTTAATCCATTTGTTTTATTTTAGTTATTAACTAATTTCATTAATCGCTCATCGTTCTAGTTTCATATGGTTATTTAATTTGAAAACCAAATACATTTTAGTTTTTTTAGTAATAATAATCAATTGCGCAAAGAAATGAGAATTCCTTAGATTGACGAATCAGGAAGCATTATTTAAAACTAGTTAGCTGTACAACTGTGACTTTCTAGAACTAACCTGCTGATTACTTTAAGAATGGACTTGCGAGCAAGCTTCGATAATATCAATACTAATATCTAACTTTTAAGCGAGGAGCACGCACTTTTGCATAAGCGTATAACCATAAACATAAAAAAATTGATTGGTCCATAAATATATGCATAAGGAAATGAGCCAATCAATTTTCTTATGCTTATAGTTATGCACTTATGCAAAAGTGTGTGCTCCCCGCTTAACGATTTTAAAGCGAGAAACACACACTTTTCCTTAAGCGCATAGCCATAAGCATAAAGAAATGGGTCCACAAACATATGCCTAACGAAATGACCCAATCAATTTCCTTATACTTATGACTATGCGCTTATGTAAAAGTATGTGTTCCCCGCTTAATAATTAATCATACAGTCAAATACATAATAATTACTTACTCTTAGATTAATGAATAATGCTCCGCACTTTATAGGATCATAAAACGTATATAATAATAATTTGTTGAAAATGTTTATAATTTTTTATGTTATATACTTATCCAAAACATCACATACAAAACTTTCAATACTATATCCAATACAATTTAACTTTATAAATAATTAAAATTATAATAATTAAAACAGGTTATTATATAATGCTTTTACAAAGAAATGATCTTTGTAAAATTAATATGTTTTATTGTAGTTGATCAAGCGATCATAAATTTAAAAAACTTATGTTCTATGGAATCATAAATTATATATATTACTTACATATAATAGTTATCTAAAATATAGAACTATTTTCTAAATTATAAAATACTGTAACTTTACAATTTCCTACTTATTACCAGAACTGAAATAAATAGAACAAATGATTCCATAAATTAATAAGCATAAATATTAACTATATTATTAAAGATTTTATATTATAAAATATTAATTAAGCTGAAAAGAATGCGCATAAAAAGCCTCATATCGGTGACACCTGATATTGCGAGCGATAAATTGAACGGATTCGCTACGGCTATAACCGCGAGCGCCGAATTAAAACTTAAATGGTAGATAAGCATATCGATCAACAATTCTCAGAAAAATTGTTGCTAAAAATCTTTCTTCTCGGAAGTTCTCCACTGAATCATCCTAAGAATATTCCAGAGCGCAACGCGTGATCTGCACCCGGCCCGAAAGCCCTTCGTTTCGACAGTTTATAAGCCGGAGATTTTGAACCTCAGGAGCATTATAGCGCAGTATTTCAAAAGCATTATTTCACGAGCATTCAGTAGTGGCGCTTCATTACTATTTCACTATTCCGGTTCAATACTATTTCATACATTATTGTTCAAGTTTTCCATATTATTCATTCATTATTAAACTCATTCACTCACGAACTCATTTTCGAATCATTCATCCGCTCTGCATCTGGTCATTGTTCGCGTATTCGTTACTATTCGCTATACAATTTCGAATAACACATTAATTGCTGTCGATTCAGTGTTTAAGTTGTGTAAAAATTAAGGAAATAATAAAAGACTTTGTGCAGCTGTCTGTGTACTTTTATCCGGCCTATCTCATCCACGACCGAAGTCTTAAAGGACAAGAAAAGGGCCTAACAAAATATGATTAGGACTTGAGCAGAAGAAAGAATTTTCCTGCCACATCACGGTAAGTATTTACAATAACTATAAACTCCCGTCTTTCCATAAGTATTAGAAACTTTATTTCAATTAACTGACAACCCTTAATATCATTTAATTACCTTTTCATCTTCTAAGTAATAAGAAATCCCCTGTCAAGCATTAACAAGTTACTGACAGTTTCCAGTCAGTCAACTTTAATCTATTATCCTACTCTCTATTATTTGAAACACTTTCATAATATCAATAATAAGTAAGATTTATAAATTCCATGCAAAATATACACCACTGTTGTCATTTAAACTTAATTAAACTACCTGACTTAATCTTGCAACATTTTGTTCTTTTCCATGAAAATCCATCGTTGCCGAGCGCTTATGATGCCCCTGGCGACCTCCCTTTTCCTTTTGAAATCTAGATATAACCCTTAAACCTAGTTGACGAGCGTTGATCAAGGTACCCTGGCGGCACTTCCTATCGATTTAAAAACTTCCCACAAGAAATGACAACAGGAGATTAAATTGTTATCAAAATTTATTATCTAATTTTTTGAACACAACCTAATCTTTGAATCTAATTGCCGAGCCCTGATTACGGTGCCCTGGCGGCATTCGACCTCTTTTCTAAACCTTCTCTTTCTATCAGAAATTTAGAGTCATAATATAATCAAGTATTTATATTAAATAAAAAACTTTATTTCTTAAACAATTCTCATAATAAATTAATTTGATCTAACTAACATTCCATTATTTAGTCTCCACAAATTTATTTACTCTTAATTTTTATTATAATATTCTTTTTCAAATCTTAATTCTTTAAATTCTATTCTTTAAATCTCATTAACCTTCGAAATACATATACATAGTTGCGCCTATATCCCTAAAACTAATACCTAGTGCAATCATATACATAGTTGCGCCTATATCCCTAAAACTAATATCTAGTGCAATCTCCTAGTAAACAACTAGTTTCGTACGTCATTCCCTAGATACACTAAGTTAAGGCCTTTGCACATTAAAAAATTTTAGTCGTTTTCGTAAAGCCGTAAGTAAATCAATCGCAGTTCAAACATTCTTATTACGTTTTAAAATATTTGATTGTGATTGGTCAATTTTCTTACTCCCTTATGATTACAACTAAATTTTTTTAACGTGCAATGATCTTTAGTCCTTATCTCTCGGTGTCTCTGGGGTATAACCGATGGAAGTAGGTTGCCCTATAAAAGTAAAGAGCAAAAGTAGAGAATCTTTTTCTCACTAACTGAGGTATAGAGAGAAAAGGAGCATCGCTGAGACTTAACACAGAAAAGCAGCAGCCAATCCAAAGCTTGAGGTAATAAGCTGTACAATGGAATGATATTGGCTGCGGTCGGGAAGACGCTAGAAATGTTTCGAAGTATTATATTATGAAATCAGAATAAAGAAATCTTTGCTCTTTTTGTCCTGTGTTACGTCTCAGCGATGCTCTTTTTCTCTCTATACCTCAGTTAGTGAGAAAAAGATTACTCTCTACTTTTATAGGGCAACCTGTTTTCACCGGCTATACCCCAGGGACGCCGAGAGCTAGGACTAATTTAGTGGATCTAGGGGAATGATATAGCGCGGAACTAGTTGGTTACTAGGAAGTTTCACTAGGTATTTTAGAGATATGGACGCAACTAGGTATATGTAATTCGA
>JBCEZW010000120.1:11350296-11388656 GCA_039654385.1 Cataglyphis altisquamis
ATAGGTATTTTGCAGGGATAAAAGCGGTACTTAATTACTAGCTAAAATATAGTTTTTAAAATTGGCAGGACGTTACACCTGATTGGTCAATCAAATGCTTCGAAGCATTTTTAGCATCTTCCCGACCTCGATAATTCTGTTGTATCGCTTACTACCAGCACGAGTTCTGATTGGCTTCTGCTTTTCTGTTTTCTATTTTTCTGCCAATAAATTCTCCCTTAAGGCATTTCATTTTGCACATGCGCACAAATCATTTGATAGATATAGTTAACACATTTTTCATAATACAGTTAATTATAACATATTAATTAAAATACGTTAATTATAATTAATAATAATAAAGTTATTTTAACTTAAATCGGAAAAATTATCGAAGAATAATAATAAAAGAAATATAAAAATACTTTTTAAATTTAATATGTAAAATATAAAAAGACTGTAGCATACAATAGAAATAAAAGTAATGATAATAAAATTTTTTTTTTAGATAAATATTAAATAAAAATAAAAATATTAATAAATAAAAAAGACATATGAGAATCTCGCTTATATAATTTTTACTGTATATTTTTATTTAAGGATGTTTCGTACTTATTTTTGAAATATTAGGAATTTAACCAAAATTGTACAAAATGTTCTTACATTTGTTCAGAAACTTATTAAAAAATTTTGAGTCGATTCTCTAAAACGATCAAAAGTGAGGAATAAATTGTAGAAAAATTATCTGTCCTTTTCTCTTTCTGCAAATACTCTTTTTTCATTGTTTGTTGGAGTTGATTTCAAAGGATATTCATCAAAAGTTTTTGCCACAAATTAAGAAAAATGTTAATTACAACTATTTTTTTTACAAAGACGTCAAAATCCATATTATTTTGTTTTAATACTTTAATTTTCTTTATAATTTGGATTTATGTTTGATTTTTCAAACAGTATAAATGTAAGAAATATGTTTTTTCTTAATTTTGTTAGTTTTTTTTGCTACTATTGTACATGTTAATACATGCAAAACATCCTTAATAATATTTATTTTTTAGATAAATATTATTAAATAAAAATATAGATAAAATTATATAAGCAAAATTATCATGTGTCCTTTGATCATTCAAAAAAATTCTATAATAAAATTCTATAATATATTTAATGTTAAATTAATTATTGTTAAATAATTTAGATTTCCTATAAATATATCAAATTTATATTAATTTGTTTAAAGGATTTCTATTTTTTGGATAAGACACCAGAATAATTTGATCATATCTTATAGGAGCTGAATATAATATGGCCAACGTCTATAAACAAAAGTGTTTTTGTGTATGTCTATGCCTTGGACAAAGAAAATATCTGGACGGAGGCTTTTGTCGCGGAGATGAAGACAATGAGGTAAGATTCATATGATGTTAGCAGACAACTAACACTTTTTTTAAATAATTATGTGTGAAATTGATTGTATTTCATTTGTAGATGATTGTAGTGCATTTATTTTTGTTTCTTAGTTCATAATTAATTTTTAATTAATTATTTAATTGTAGACCATGAAACTAGCCAAAATGTACTATAAAATTATAAAAATAGATATGAAATCAATTGTATTTTGTTTGTAGATGATTGTAGTGCATTTATTTTTGTTTGTTAATTTATAATTAACTTTAATTAATTATTTAAAGTGTCAGTTGCGGGAGAGTCCCGTTTGACCACCTTAATATTGACCACGATCTCAATTGACCACACTGAAATTGACCACGTTGCGAATAGTCACGTTGATATTGACCACGTTCCAATTAAACACGATTCTGATTGACCACCGTCCCGATTGACCACGGTTGCAATTGACCACGGTCCCGAATGACTACTGTCCCGATTGACCACGGTCCCGATTGACTACGTTACAATTGACCACGGTCTCGATTGACCACGTTGATATTGACCACGTTACAATTGACCACGGTCCCGATTGATCACGTTGTTGTCCATCCAGCCTGCCGGCGAGGTGGGTGCAGGGGCCTTCGGCCCCCCTTGAACCGCCCCGTATGTGCGTGCGTGCGTGCGTGCGCGCGCGCGCGTGTGTGTGTGTGCGCGCGCGTGTTTTCTGTCCATGCACGGTCCGTGGTCAATATCAACGTGTCAATGGGGACTGTGGTCAATATCAACGTGGTCAATCGGGACCGTGGTCAATCGGGATCGTGTTTAATTGCAACGTGGTCAATTTCAATGTGGTCAAACGGAACCATGGTCAATATTAACATGGTCAAACGGGTGCCACTCGTCAGTCGTCGACTCACATCATATGATACATCATACATATTATAAAATAAGAACTCTTTTGAATCAATTGTATTTTGTTTGTAGAGTTTTGTAGTAGATTTAAAAAGTTTTGTAGTCTCTTCAAGTTGTTTATAATTAATAAATAGATTTGTTGAACTATATATATAGATTCGTATGATGTTAGCCGACGACTAACACTTTTTTTAAATAGTTATGTGTGAAATCAATTGTATTTTGTTTGTAGATGATTATAGTGCATTTATTTTCGTTTGTTAGTTCATAATTAATTTTTAATTAATTATTTAATTGTAGACGATGAAACTATAGCCGACATATAGTATAAAATTACAAAAATAAATGTGAAATCAATTGTTTTTGTTTGCAGATGATTGTAGTGCATTTATTTTTGTTTGTTAGTTTATAATTAGTTTTTAAAAAATTATTTAAAGTTTGAATTATACCAAAGTACATGCATGGAATTGCTTTAAATAATTTTTTAAAAACTAATTATAAACTAACCCCCTTGCATCCCTCCCCACTGTGTGTGTGTGTGTGTGTGTGTATGCGCGCGCGCCCGCGTGCTTCCTGTCCATGCATGTACTTTGGTATATTTCAAACTTTAAATAATTTTTTTAAAATTAATTATAAACTAACAAACAAAAATAAATGCACTACAATCATCTACAAACAAAAACAATTGATTTCACATTTATTTTTGTAATTTTATAGTATATGTCGGCTATAGTTTCATGGTCTACAATTAAATAATTAATTAAAAATTAATTATAAACTAACAAACAAAAATAAATGCACTACAATCATCTACAAACGATTTCGCACATAACTATTTAAAAAAATGTTAGTCGTCGGCTAACATCATACGAATTGAGGTAAGAGAATTGAAAGGTTCTAAAGTGACGGATACATAGAAATATATGAATAGACGGAGCAAAACCGCTAAAAACATGTCTCTGGGCGAGTAATAGGACTGCGACAGAAACAGGGAGTTTTTAGGGCTCTCTCTTTCTCTCTCTTCGCACATGCGTTCATTGATTAAGTCAAGTACAATTTATTTATTTCTCTCTTACAAATATACAAAAATATCTCGAAGGTGTGCAATTTGTAATTGTAAGCAAAATAACGGGATACTTTTTCATAAGTAAGTATTTATTTTATTTTATTACCATGTATTTATTTATATATATAACAATATAGTTGCTACTCTCATTTATCAGTTTTGACATTTCATAACCTCTATTTCACAATTCTATATATAGAAATGTTTTCAAATATATCTTAGATCAATTTTATATACAATATTGCTATATACTATATACAATTATGATATTACAGGAAAAGACAGTAAATCTAAATGCAGAAGGAATTTTATATCCGTTACTTTAATGTGATATCATAAGTTTGTTAATATCTTAATTAGTGTAATTTTTATAATAATTTCTTCTTTTCTATTACAGATTACCTTCTAAAGAAGAAATTAAAAACAAAAAAAATGGATAGAATTTATTAAATTTAAACGTAGAATATCGTGGCAAGAATTCTTTTATTTGTCAATTACATTTTGATGCTTCGTCATATAAACCTTCTGTAATATCAAATTTGGACAGAATATATTTAAAATCAGATGCTGTTTCATCAATATTAACTAAAGATAATATAGAATTTGATACAAATTTTGATATTGATCAATATACTAAAGAAATTAATACAGTGATATATATTGTCAGAAACCAATCACATACAATAAATGAAAGTTTATTTCAAAAAAATAATAAAGAAATAAATATACACATATGTAAGCAATTTATATTTTATAAATTAATGCGTTTGTTTTTTAATTATGGTGCAATAATAATCTTTTTTAATTATATGTAAGCAATTTATATTTTACAAATAAATGTGTTAGTCTTTTAATGTTGTTACAAAAAGAGTTATCCTTTTTATATTATAATATTTTTAATTAATGTTTAAAAATTTAAATTACAAATAATTATTTAAATTATTTAAATTTATTAATATAATTAATTTTTATTTGTTAATTTATTATTTATTTAATTTAGAGTTTATTAAATTTATAGTAGCAATTTAATTTTATTAAATAAAATTTGTAACGATGCGTATATTGTTACCCGGCCGTTCACCCGCCGGACGCCGCCGCCCGACGACCATCGGTCGGGCCAGCGCGCATAATATACCGCCGTCCCACGCTCAGTAGTCACGAGACCGTAGAGCGAAAGCGCTATGCGCCCCATTGAAACCGTTGAGCGCGCTTAAATATTTGTTTATATTTACATATTTATACCACCGGTTCGGCACACCGTACCGAATCGCGCGCTCGGGAAACCGCTCTGACCGTTTCCGAATATTCCCGAGCCGCGAACGGGCTCAACTAAATTGTTCAACAAACAATTATCGCGCCGACGCGATACCGTCGACACCAAGTATAAATAAGCGCTCCACACGGTAAAAAGATCAGAATCTTCTTCGCTGCTCTGAAGTCAGTACGACACTCAGAGCTCCTGAAGAATCTCGCTTGAAAAGCGAGATCGAGGTTGGGTGTACTCCGCCTCTGCTGGGTTTTCCCAGCATCCCGCAAGCAAAGCGTTTCCGACCGAACCTCCGATCGTCCGGCAATATTTCTAGCGGTGAGAATTTACCCGCTATCGACGGATATTCCCGAACACTCCTTTTCGAACCGCGAACCGCTCCCGCTGATCCCGAATCGTCGCGAGATATCTCGCGAGCCGTCACAATCCGACCGAGACTCGCCATTATTACGGCGACCGAAACCGCACGCCGAGGGCCGTAAGACCGCCCTACGCGCCGAAATTCACAGCGCACGATTCGCCAAGACGCGAGGCTCCCGCCCCTCGCAGATACATTACCGCGTGCCATCGCGCTATTTATCCGATGGATGACATCACCTATCGATCGCAAGCATCGATTATCGCGCACCGCGCTCGATTCGCCGCTTAAGCGCACCGTCCGCGGGTGCATTTCAGGCGTGCACCCGAGTTCATCACGCACACGACCGCACCGTCGAGGTGCATCCGCCGTTTGTAACACGCGGAATCTCGCACGGGCACCCATCCGCGCCGCTCACATACACGCTCATTCATTCGCATACATACATATACATACCGATTCATTCGCGCACGATCATATCTACACTCTGTAAACCACCACTTTGACTTGAATAAAGACACTATTTATTGACACAAACACTCGCATTTCGTGCTTGCTATCCTTTCGAGCCCTGATCCCGGCCGAACTTTCCCCGCGACAGCGCTCGGGAAAACCGACCGTTACAAATTTAAAGTTACAAATTAAATTTAGAAATTAAATAAATTCAATTTTTACACATTCAATAAAAATATGAAATAATAAAAATAATAAAGAAATTTATTTAGCCAAAATACATTTATTGTTAGATAATGTATGTGCACGAGTGTATATTTGTGTTCCTTATTTCCTTATTTTTCAAAACAGCGCATGCGCGAAGAGAGAGAGACTGTCCGTACATTCCCTGTTTCTGTCGCAGACCTATTACTCGGAAAAGTATTTCCTTAGGCAATATTCCGTCTAGTTATATATGTCTATGGACGGATCTAAACAACCAAGATAGCGGAGTAGCCAATAATCGTACGGATTTAAGTCTATTGTAACGTCTTTTAAGGCTTTTTGCACACTGGACGCAATGAGCAATGATGAACGATATCCAATGAGAGCTTTGCTTTTCCGAATGTCACATCCGTCGCGAGGCTCGGCGCGACATCGCTCAAAAGATTGATCAAATTTCTACTTTCGTAGCTCGATGTACAAAAGCTGGCGATAATCATAGATTATACAGAGAAAACATATGATTTTGTAATACTGTGTTCGGCGAAAGAGCGCTGCTCTTTGCGTCGATCAACGCGATTGTTTGATTGGGCGCCATGCTTGAAACAAAGAGAGAGACGTTAAAGGAACTGCCAGTAATTGTAAACAACAATCACCTCCAAATCAACGACTTACGCAAAATTATTCTTATAATTTAATCAAGAAAAAGAATGGCAAAAATAACATAACTCTTTCTCCGGATCTTTGAGAAGATTCTATTACGGATTCGATAAAAAAAGCAACGCGCAATCTTTCGCTCTTTAGTTTTTGACTGTAAAATCTTAACACTATATCGTAAAGTAGTTCATTGCTTGCAAAATATTTTTTTATTAAATATACATTGTAAATCAATTTGTAATCAATTCGTTACGTGATAATGGCCTAGTTTACATCGTGCATTTGATACACGTATCAGGTACTATGTTCGTATTAAATTCTTATTAAATATTTAGTACACACGATGTAAACACAGTCGGATCAACTTGATACAAACGTACCAAGCAAGAGTATCGTACTAAACTGTACGTGTATCAAATGATGCAAATGATGATGTAAACGCATGAAACAGCTTGGAATTTTGAAGGAAATGTAGCATGGAACATTACTTCTACAATAATCGATATTATATGCTAAACATAACTAGGAGGCAATTGACATGAATTATATTAGTGTTATTTTTTTACTTTAATCGATCATGTTCGATGTAAACGCACCCGTATTAAAGCATCGTGCGTATCAAACTTAATACGCGTACCGACGATTTCATGATGTAAACTAAGTGAGTGTCAAGTATTTGTCTTTGTTGAGTCGCTAATAAACCTTTCTTCCATGCTATCTAACAATAGACCACAATTATGTAAAAAAAAATTATGAAGATATAGAAAATGTTACGTCCAGATCCTTTAAATTCTGAGCCAGCGGGAGGGCGTAACCTACTTACTTCCAGACACACGCTAGACAACGTATATCTATAGAGACGAACGAACCGAGCAGGGCCCAAGACTGGTCAACGACTGGAAAGGTCGTTTTTACTCAATCTGTAAGCCGTTTGTTGGGCAGTCTCTTTTTTGATAAAGGAACTGAATCCTTATTACCCAGGACCGGACCTTGTGCGATCTTGAAATACGGGATAGAGAACGGGTTATATGAAAGAAAAGAAATTATTTAGAATTTTAAAACATCAAATTATCACATTTATTTAAGAGAAGAAAAAAGATAAAAAAATAAAATTTGATGTACTGGATAATCTAGATTAACATTCTTAAATGATTATAATTATTAATTATAAGTTACTTATTTACATTTTATGTGCATGGTGTATGATTGAAAAGGTAGAGAGAGAGAGAGAGAGAGAGAGAGAGAGAGAGGTGCTCCGCAATTCCTCATGGTCTACTGGTTCTGATCCTATGCAAAAGACTCCATTGGTCCATTGGGGAGTGGACCGGAGATTGGAAGAAATTGGCCCTATATCCAAAGCCGGAACTGATCCTCAGTCAACTTCTGTTGGTGACCTTCCGGTTCCGGTTCAGGTCGAGTCCCCGACCTCTAATGATAATTCCTCCGGGTTGAATCGGAAAATCGGGGAGGGAGGTAATTCGTCTCCGCTGATTGTATCCCGTAATTCTCCGAAGGGATCTTCCTGATTAAGGGATTCGGAATAATGGAGGGAAGAATAGGGAGAGTTGTCTAAAATAATAATAGACGGGGTAGGCGACTCTGATCTAGTAGAGGAAGCGGGAGGAGAAGTAGCAAAAGTTAAGAAGAGAGGAATGTCAGGTGTATGTATATTAATATTAACGCTAGAGTTTCTTGTGACGTTTATCTTAATCGCTTCCGTCTGAGTCCGAGCCAACGCTTTCTTAAGTCTATTTCGACGGTTACGCGCGCGTTTTACCACGTGCGCGTTTTTCCGACGCACGGGAGGACCGCTTTCGGGTTACTTTTTCCACTAAGGGAGGATATGATAATAATAAATAAAGTTTGGCGATGTAAAGAAATTCGAAATAATTTGGAAAAAATTATTATTGGATATTAATTTTTTTCTTGAATAATAATATTCATTATTTAAACATTAGGTTTTTGATGAAATGCTCGATTTTTATATTATGGTTTTTCCTAATAGGTTTATATGTAATGTAATATATATATTATTTTATATTATATTTTATGTTTTCTTGTACGTTTAGTGTCTATATTTTAATAATTTATTATATATGTATTTGGGTTTTAAATAAACATTTATGCAAGACAGAAGCCACAAAAGGATTAAATAAAATCGCGCGTCGCTCTGCAAAATGCGAACGATCTTTGGCGACGGATAGGAAATCACGGGTAGCTCCGCAAAATGCGTACGATTCTCAGTGACTGATAGAAAATCACGGATAGCTCTGCGAAATGCCAACGACCCTCGATGACTGATAGGAAGTCACAGGTAGCTCTACGAAATGCGAACGACTCTCAGTGACTGATAATGTAAAAGAGAGGGGAAATATAGTAATTTGAAAGTAATACAGTAAAAATAGCTAGATTATAAGAGTAACTAAAATTGAAATACAAGTTGTTGAAATGAAATATCCAAAAATTATTTTGGAATAAAAAATTGATCGGAAAAATTTAATCACTTACTATTTATAGAGTGCGTTGATATTTTGACCAACAGAATAACTTTAGCGGTAGATCTTGGCTTATAGGCTCATCGGATGGAGGTTGAGTCACTTAGCACGATCTTTCACTAGATAGTTTCTTATAGAGTAAAGTCTTTGTAAAAAAAACAAAGATGCTGGAAGTAAAAAAAGGTTTAAAGTTAAAACTCGCTGAAATATACACTTGTTAAAAGTACCCTGAATGATTATGAGATACGATAATAAAACTTGACTATCAAGAGATGAGTAAACCTTTACGGAAAAAGAACGTCAGAGAATGTGTCGCATTGACTTTTCTGGCGCTTATTAAGCCTTTTGCTCCTCCTTTGCATTGGTTTGTTAATATAATTTAACGAATAGATTTTCTATTCACGCCCTTCAATTTTTCCTAGGGCGTTCCTTTTAATTTTTAAACCGTAGATATTGGTGAAGACTTTTATTTATAAGACTGAGTTTCGACCAATGAAGAGTAGTTGCTATCGAATAAGGGTGAGGGCTTTCGTTTTACGGATCGAATCGTGCCCATCGGACAGTTTACTCTTAATCTCTCGGCTAAGTTAACATTTTATTACTTGTCTTAAAATTTATGTCAAACAGATAACATAAGAGAGTGGTCTGGCAGGCAAGCACGTGGTGTCAAATGTTGCGAGTTTTCAACTCTGGATCATCTGTGGATTGTTCTGTACCTCTTTTTTGTTTAGAGTTCTTGGGTCTGATACCCGAACTTGAGCTTGAATATCTCGCTGTCTGTTTTGTCATTCGCATCCACATGGATTTAGATTTCTAACGTTTGACTGTCTGTTATCTTTTGTTTAAAAATTCTCAAACCTTCAGAGTTGTAACGTTTAAATTTATTGATCCGTTGTACAGTTGACTTTTTAATATTAGTCTCACTTGCCAGATTTCGCCTGCTTATTGTTTTTGTCAGACATAAAGTAATTCTTAGAACATAATTTTTTTTATATTACTAAATTACAAATTTTCAGTGAAAGAAAACAATCCTGTAATCTGCCAGACGTAATAATTTATATATTAGTAAAAGAAATCTTTAGTAAAACACAAAAAAATATTCGTGAAGTCTACAGAACGTAAAAAAAATATAACGCTAAGTTTTTACTCATTAAATTAGTATTATTTTTATTATTACAATTATGCATTAGTATACAATTATTTTTATATACGTATATCTTCTATCGCAACACTTCAGTTTATTTTTTTATTATTAACATACACTCTTTATTAAACACAATTATTAATAAACACAATTAAATAAACAATAGGGCCATTATAGCCCTCGCACACTGGACGCGAAGGACGATGCAAGATGAGCAACGAGAAAATGAAAATTTATTTTTCTGCGTTTACTGAACACGAGCGATTAAACGCGAGCGACGAGCGATAAGCGACGCAACGATCGCAAAATCTTCGAATTTTGGCAAATTGCTTCAGTTTCTTTTGACAATAAAATTAACGGTTAATTAATGCACAAAATTAATGTATATATATAAAAACTCTCACGAATCAAAAATATAAGGAACAAGGAACAGATATTAGTGAGAGATATTAGGATTAAGGAATAAGGAATAGTCTATTGTTCAACACAATAAAAAATATAAGCGATAAGTTTTATAGTTTGTGACACATCACAATAAACTGAAAAATTGAAAATGAAGAAAGAACTTTAAGAAAATCCAGTTAGATGAGTTATTTGTTCAAAAGTCATAAATATGAATAGCGTAAATAGTTTATTGTGGGAAAATCTAAGTCTACAAATGATGGGCCTCATGTTAATGAAAAAAAGAAGGAAACATAAAAAATGGATGTCACAATATTGGTGGGTTCATCCTGTAAATCTTCAACTGAATGTGCTTGGACATTTTGCAACAATAATTCAAGAATTTAAAAATGATGAAGAATTGTTCTTTCGGTATATAAGAATGTCATTAGAATGTCATTAGAAGTATATAATCAATTATTAATAAAAGTTTTTCCATTCTTGGTAAAAAATAGCAATAGAACACCATTGTCTCCAGAGCAGCGTTTACTGATAACGTTAAAGTATGTTGTATTATTTATAATACAATTAATAAGAATAAGAAATAACATTAAAATTATAATAAATTATCATTACTTTTATATTTTTATTATTATTTTAGATATCTCTCTACTAAAGATTTTTTCCATTGCTTTGCAATATCGTTTACTAAAATGTAGTAGATTATGTACGCATGCCAATTTATTTATTAAGAAGGAGGAAAGAGAAGACGACCACCACAACCCCTTCCTTCTTTCCTTCAGCCTTCCTTTACATTTTTTATTATTAATTATATTTCGATTATTAACTATATTCTTCTATTCTCTTTTAATACAAGACTGTCTTTTCTTATGCTCATTTAACGGCAAAAGGGAAAGAAAACTATATTTGTTTTATAATGTTTACCTGACCAATATTGGTAGTTCCGGGTCTTTGGCTGGAAGTTTTATTGCCGTGAGAGAGATAAGATTCTTTCCTTCCTTCCATTTCTCTTTGTTGACATATGGACAGCATGAACAGCCTGCTTTCTGGGAAGATTTTCGATATCTGGCTTGGATTCTCATTAATTATTGAGTAATTAGCCTATAATTAGAATTCCCTGTTTTGATTGGAGAGTTCACGGTGTGGTTTTCCTTTTAAGCAGATTTGCTGACAGATGTGAGAGTCAAAGATGACTTGCCAATTGATAAATGCTGGTGATTCATCTCCATGACATGTTATATACAAATATATAAATATATATATATATATATATATATATATATATATATATTTATTTCTCTCGCTCCCTTTTTTTTCAGTGCTGATAAAAGTTGATAATTTTTTTCTTTTCCTTTTTTTTTGAACTGCTGATCAGTTAACATTGTTTTAAGTTGTTTGCAAAAGATAGTCTTGTTTTATGTATGAGTGTACGTTATTCTGATAAGTTAGTATATAAAAAAAAATGTGACTATACAGAAAAAAAAGAAACAATATACCTTTTTTATTATATATATATATAGAAGGAAATTAGTACATAAATTACACAATAATACACAATAATACACAAAAAATTAATACACAAATTTTTTCTCCTTTTTCCTGTTTATTTAAGTATTATGATAAACTATTAATTATTTTTACTAATTAATTATAAAAAGTATTATTTTTTCTATATATATATATATATATGTATATATAAAATATGTGTATATAAAAATTGTCTATCCTCTTGGTGACAAGGAGGCCATGGTGAAGGTCATGATTTATAAAGAAAACAGAGAAGGGGCCCATAATTTAAGAGACTCGCTAATTCAGTTAGGATACGAGCGAGTCATCGATGATGTCATGAACAACGTATTTTCTCACATATAGGGCGTTAAATATTATATATTATAGATCTCGTAAGAAATTACACATATATATGTACACACATATACATATTATAATATTAATGATGATAATGGCTCTTTTATATACAGCAAAAAAAAAATACATGCGTACATGTATTAAAAATCTTTGTCTTTATATATATATAAAGACTCGTATCCTAACTGAATTAGCGAGTCTCTTAAATTATGGGCCCCTTCTCTGTTTTCTTTATAAATCATGATCTTCACCATGGCCTCTTTGTCACTAAGAGGATAGATAATTTTTATCCACCCCTCTTGATCGGCAAGCATCTGGCATAATAACCGAGTTCTTTCGGGCCATTCCGTGGCTCTAGTTACCACCGGTCCTGTATGCGCCAGCCTGCATTTGATGCTCTGCCAGGACAGCTCTCGGAACCGATCTTCCAGAAAGTAGACCTGTGCCATGAGTTTCCAGATAGCCATCCCCCAGTCTTTTAAAGAGATTTTAACCATGGAAATTGCGGTGTTGATCCTTATTATAAGACCGCGTTGCCAAATACTCTTCACCCTGATGGCACATGGTTTGCCCTCTCTTAAATCTTCTCTCTTAAGGCCAGCAATGGAGGTATAGGTTTCGCCGTTCCATCGGAAAATTTAACTCTTCAATGAGTTCTATCAAATTCCTTTCGCCGTTTTTTAATTGAACTCAGAAAAGTGACGGAAATTCTGCGCAGGTTATCCGTACTTCCAGTCGTCCGCAGGTTAGTTCACGGGTGTTGATGCTCTTGATCTCCATTTTCTAAAATGGGTAAATGTTAGATATATTTGAAAAGATTTTAAGAAGAGCCCATGAAAAGGAAAGAGAAAAGGCGTTTAATGATTTATTAAATTCTTCATTTTTTTCGCGATTATTATGGTATTATTGTTATTATTTTTATTATTATTTACTCATAAAATTTATATAAAATTATTATTCTCTTATTTCGAGAATGTAGGTAGTATTTTCTTCCGGACGTAGCAGAGGATATACCGCATTCATTTCCATGGTATTTGTATTATGATTATCTTGTTTAGTGAGTGTAATTGCTTTGTGGCCTTCTAGCGGTGCGTTTGGTGGGAGTTGGCTGTGGCCCTTTGGGTCTCTGTCTTTCCAAATGTAATAAAAGATTCGTAAGAGAATCCCAGATTGCTCCAAGTAAATATATTGACCATTCATACACGGTATGCAAAGCATATCCATGCACAACTGTATATAATATTAGCTTGGAAACTCGTGCAATTAGATATATCCCGAGTAGGCCAGCCGCTAATATTGCCGAAAAACAAGAACTTATTCCAGAATTTTTTCCAAGCTAAGGCGGCTATCTTTTCCATCGATGCTTCATCTAATAGGTTGGAAATGAAGCCCCCCTGTAAGAAAGTGGATCTTCCCATAACTCCTCTTGCTACGGTATTGAATACTGAAGGTCGTTCGGCCGGAAACATTATGTGGTCTCTGAGATCTTTTAACTTCTTCTTCTATATGTCGCTGGTAGCAAGTGATCATGGGCTAATGTATTTCCATGTAGGCTTGGTTAACGGCTTCATGATTGTTAGTGGTAAGGTTTCTATTGGATTAGGTATAAATTTGTACCATAAATCTCCTAAAAGGTACATAGCAGGTGCAAATGGATTGCAGATAGTTTGTGTTTCTTATTGTAATAATATATGTGTTTGAGGCATCAAAAAATGCGTTCGGTTTCCTCGAATTACTGACAATCGTAACACTCTTTCGTGCAAGTTTTACATTGACTGGCACACATTTAACTATGTGAATTACTTTTCCTGATAAAAGAATCATATATCCAGGTCCTTTCATTAAATGATATGCGAAAATGTCGGGTGCTTGTGTGGCTATAGCTAATGCGTTATGTAATATTCGTTTTTCTAAGTTACATTGATGTAATAAATTTTTATAGAGCTCGTTTATTTGAGTGCGAACATGTTTTTCCACATATACAAATATTGAATTCATATAAGTGAAGATATCGAGATTTGAAATACCAGCTTGTTTTTTGAAAACAGTGGTACCGCGTACGATTTCAAAAATTAATAATTTTGGATGTTCTGTTGTTATCAATGAGTATCCACATGTATTGTATTTTTCTTTACTAATCAGTGCAAATATGGTATTTTGTGTTGTTAATGAGTAACCTGTTTGAGGATGATCTTTGTTATTATCAACTATTTTATAGGCGTATCCTTCAAATAATATGCCAAAGTTATAAAGTTTGCAAGTATCGGTTAGCACGGGGTCCCAGTACGTATCCCCTCTTTCCACATCCGTACAATGTGTTGCAGCGAATTTACATGCTACGCCAGATCTGAGTTGTATTTAATTAGTATTTATTTTTACGTTTGCTATGTAATCTTGTAAGGTAATTCTTACGCTTGCTAGTACTCATCATATCTGTCTATGTTCCGTAAGGATCGGAATATGCACCGATACAAACTCCGTCATTATCTATGTTGCCGGCAAGTGTTATTGGACGTGTTGCAGTTTGGTTTGATTTTAATCTAGTTATGTAGATTTGCCCCAATTGATAAGTGCCATACTCGTGCATTCGTTTGCATATATCGCGAGATATTTCTTCTATATATGAATATTTTCCATTGTATACGTCCATAGTGTGAGAAAACATTCCATATTTTTTTATTAATCGGTCAATTTCGACTTTGCACTGTATTACTTTTACTGAATCGAATTCATTAATTTAAAGTAATTGTATATATGATTGTTCGCGTTTAACGTTTTGTGGCGGAATATCGCATTCTTCAATTGTTAATAAAGATAATGTCGTTAAGTTTGCTGAAGGTGATCCGCAATCATACCCTATTATTCCAACAGTTTCATAAAATTTCGTTAACACTAACAGAATCACAATTAGTCGCTTAATGTTGCAGTCCATCTGGAAGATCACATAATTATTCTTGTTTTTTTTTTCTTTTTTTTGTTACTTATCTGTAGGCTTGATATATGAAATTTTCGTAATTCGTAATTTTCGAATATTCGTAAGCGATTTGGATGTACAATTCGGCTATTTTTTTTTATTCTAATTTTTACGGTATTTTTATTTAAAAAATTTTCTAAAATTTCATAAGGCCCAATATACTGATCTCCGAATTTACCTGGTTTTGGACCTTTTAATAAAAATACTTGGTCTCTCGGTTTAAAAAATTGCGGATTAATTTTTCTGTCGTACTAATTTTTTTATTTAATTTTGACCTGAATAACATTATCGCGTGCTTTTCCCTAAATTGTGTGAAGTTGCGTGAAAAGATTTATCAAATATTCATCGTAATTTGCTAACTTATCTCCTGGGGGTAGAAGTTCGTTTGATGGAACACGTGCTATCTTTCCAAAAACTAGTTCGTATGGAGTGTGCTTTGTTGCTTCATATATACTTGTGTTATAATTAAACATGGCAAGGCTGATCCATCTATCCCATTGTTCGTTCGCATATTGTTTTAAATATTCGCCTAATGCGTGATGTGATCTTTCTAAAGATCCGTTTGACTAAGGGTGGAAAGCTGTTGTTCGAAATTTACGGATTTATTTTAAATAATTTTGCATTTTCTTCATTAAATCACTAAGAAAATTTCTACTCTGATCAGTTAATATTGCTTTTGGTGCTCCGAGTACACAAATAAAACGATCTACAAAAGCTTCTGCAATAGTTTCGGAAGTTTAATTCGGTAATGATACTCCCATGAAAAATTTAATTAATTGATCTTGTAATCATGAACGGGAATTTGCCACGATGTTATGGATTGCCAAAGATCCATAAAACTGGTTTTCCATTACGTATCATTGTATCGTCACTGAGCAGTTCGTTGTATAATATATCAAAGTACATGATATTTTACATAATTCGAATTTGCAACCGAAATCTCATATAAAAGACGGCTGATCATTTGCTGCTGATATGAAAGAGAAACTTATTAATGATGACGAAATAATGATATCACTTGATGTTACTGCATTATTTACTAACATTCCTAAAGAGTTAGTTTTGCGCGCTATCGAAAAACGTTGGAATGACATTGCTCTAAACACAAAATTTAATTTGCCTCAATTTTTATATGCAGTGGAAGTTATTATCGATTCGATTAGTTTTTCTTTTAACGGAAAGTTTTATGAACAGATCTTTGGCAGTCCTATGGGGTCTTCGTTATCATCTTTTAGCAGATATTGTGATGGATGATTTGGAGACACATTGTTTGAGTTTACTTGGTTTTGCGATTCCTGTGTATTATACGTAGATGATATTTTTGCTATTGTTCCACATGCAAAAGTTGACGAGATTAATTTGATTTTCAATAGTTATCACCAACGTTTAAAATTCACGCATGAAATAGAGTCAGATTCATGTATCAACTTTTTGAACACCAGTGTTATCCATTCCAACGGAAAAATTTTAACAAACTGGTATAGAAAACCTACTTGTTCCAATAAATATATAAATTTTTATCCGAACCATCCTTTTAAATATAAGTTGAACACCATTTTTAATCTCGTTGACCATGCTATTTTACTATCTGACGATCAGTTTCATGGTAAAAACATTGATGTCGTGAAGCAGATCTTACTTAATAATTGTTTTCCGACACACGTTATAAATCGTTATAAGAGACTTAATTTTTTGAAACACCGGGGTAATAGCATTCCGGGTAATGGGGAAAGTAGTACAGACAAACCCTCCTACATTGCACTACCGTTTGTCGAAGGCTTGAGTGACGATATTGGTCGGTTGTTTAAAAATATGGGATTTACAGTGGTCTAAAATATATCTAAAAAATTAAATTCACTGATTAAACGTGACAAAGATGGATTGCCTATTAGCAACAGAACAAAGGTTGTTTATAAAATAAATTGTAAGAACTGTAGCGGTTCATATATTGGCCAGACAAAAAGACACTTAAGCACCCGGGTCAAGGAACATTTTAATAATATAAAAAAATGCACGCAAGCAATCTATCCGTAATTAGCAAACATAAATTACCACACTGATTGGTTACCACATTGATTGGTCAGCGCCTGATATTCTGCATAACAAAAAACATGTAAGAAAGAGAGAAATAGCTGAAATGTTTTTTATTAAAAAATTTGACAACTATTAACTTCCAAAAAGATACAGAGAATTTAAACAACATATACGATAAATTAATAAAGGTCGTTTAGTCGTTCTCATTATTCCAAACATAGTGGTTGACACAATGTCAGTTTGACATTTCGATTTTTCTCTTTCTACTTTTTAATTATAACGTAGGTACATGATTCTATTTATTTCATTTGTAACGTAACTGTCATTATTTATAGTATTGTTATTTTAGTTTCACTTGATAAGGACCAAAACCATATGATCGAAACGTTGTGATAGAACAATCAAACAATAAATTGCCAGTTTGGTCATATAAACACTTGTCTATTGATCTTGTAATGTTAAAATGTATTCGTTTCCCCTTTCTCCCAGTTCTAGGCAGGGGACCTACGATATCCATAGCTACTTTATCGAAAGAAGATTCTGGTGTGTCTGTAATTATCATGGGCTGTTTTGTTTTTACTCTTACAAGTTTTTTCAATTGGCATTGTAAACATTGTTGTATGTATCATTGAACGTCTGCTTTTAAATTTTCCCAGTAATAATTATGTTTAATTCTATTATATGTTTTTGTAACTTCACGGTATCCTCCCGTTGGTAAACAATGTATTTCACTGATAACAATGGAACGTAAATCTTTTGGTGGATATTTGATTAGTCCATGACAATTAATGAGTAGGAGCGTCGGTAAATATTAATTGTAAATGTTATTTAACATCATTCCATGGAACATTATTAATAAATTCGGTTTTCGCAATACTAAAAGTTTCTAATTTTAAATCTTCGGTTATATCCCATAAATCCGCAAAAATTTTAATAATTTTATTGAGAGTAGCCGTAGGGCCTTCTCTTTGTTCTTTGCTAATGGATAAAACTATATGATAATAATTTTTATATTTTATCGCTTTAGCTTGTCCTAGCACAAGAATTCCTAGGTTTGGCAATTCTTTCCGCTCGGAAAGTTTTTGTGAGCCAGAATCTAAAGGTTTTCCCTGAGTGTCAACAAAATATGCCACGTTATCTTTGTGTAAAAAGAATAGTTCTCGGGAGTATTTGATATTATTTTTAATTATTCTATTTTCAGTAAATGCACGTTTAGTTTTTCTCGATTTTAAATTTTTGATTAATAATATTTTTTTCGTCCTCCTCATAGTCGCTTTATTGATATTAGAAGTTTTGTCTAATGGGTTATTTTCAATTTCTTCAATATTACTTTCATCACTATTAAATTCATTAATTATTTTATTCTGTTTAATATTTTGTTTTGTCATTTGACTTCTGGTTTGTATTTTGTTTAGTTTAGGAATATCATGCATTAAAACTTTTTCTGTAATTTGTAAATTAGGTGGTTCGTTTAATTCTTCAGACGTAAACGGAAGATTATTATTTTCAGATACATTTTCAGGTATTATTTCCTCGGCTTCTTCGATTTGAGAGATGTAGATAAAAATCACATTCCTCTTCTTCCTCTTCGCTATTGGATTCTCCTAACGTTTCAGAAATCAGTTGCGCATCTTCAGGATTATTAAGATTTAGAAGTTTTTTATTTTTTATGATTTTGCAATTTATTTCTTCGATATTGACAGGATTTTTTGATAATGCATCTGCGTTTACATTTGTTTTTCCTGCTTTGTATACAACATCGTAATCATATTCTGCTAATTTTAGTCTCCAACGAAGTATTCGCATATTTGCATCTTGTGCATTTTTAAACCAGCAAAGGTTTATGATCTGTTACTAATGTGAATTTTCTTCCGTACAAATATGATCGAAAATGTTTAACGCAATATATAATAACTAGTGTTTCCTTTTCATATGTGTTGTACTTTAATTCGTTATCTGTTAAAATTCGTGAGGCGTATGCTATCGGCTGGTCTTTGTTTATCTCTCCCTGTGATAATATTCCTCCGACGGCTATTGCTTCGGTAGTTAAAATAAATGGTTTAGAAAAATCTGAATATTGCAATACTGGTTCTTTACATAATTTTTGTTTTAAGATTTTAAAAGATCTTTCTTGCTTGGATGTCCATTCAAAGCGAGTGTCGTTTTTTAATAAATTTGTTAATGGTTTAGCGAATTTAGAAAAATTTGGTATAAAACGTTTATAATATTCGGCGAGTTCTAAAAATTGTTTAATGTTTTTTAGTGTTTTAGGTCTTGGAAATCGTTGTACTGCTTCTAATTTTTTCGGATCTGGTTTCACTCCATCCTTACTAATTACATGTCCTAGATACGTTACTTCCGTTTTTAAAAATTCGCATTTATCTGATTGTAATTTTAAATTGGCTTCACAAAGGCGTTCCATTAAAGCGTTGTATTTTCTTTCATATTCTTCTAAAGAGGTCGCGTAGATAACGATATCATCCATGTAAACAAATAATTCCTTGCCTTGTAACCCAGTTAATACTAAGTCCATTAGGCGCTGGAATGAAACAGGTGCATTTTTTAGACCGAACGGCATTCGGTCGAACTCATAATGTCCGAAAGGAGTAGTAAAAGCCGTTTTATGCCCGTCTTTAGGATTCATCTTTATTTGATGAAATCCGGATGCTAAATCGCATACTGAAAAATATCGAGCTCCACCTAATTGATCCAATATATCGACGATATTTGGCAGAGGATATGCATCTCCGATGGTTTTATCATTTAAAGCGCGGAAGTCTAATACCATTCTCCATCGTTTATTTCCTTTAGAATCTTCCTTTTTTGGTACAATCCATTAAGGAGTGTTATATGGTGATTGTGAGTGTTCTACAATCTCTCCTTCCAGGAGTTTTTCTACCTGTCTGTTTATTTTCTCCTTATGGGTTTGTGGGAATCAATACTGGAGTGTATTTATCGGCAGGTCATCCATGGTTGTTATTTGATGTTATAATACATGTGTTGCGGTTAATTTTTCTCCAGAAATATGAAATCGATCCTGGCTTTGCATTATTAATTTAGTAACGTTTTTCTTTTCTGTTTTGTTCAAATGCTCTAATCGTAATAATTCTATAATTTTAGTAAGTCGATCTTCTTTGTTTTCTTCAGAGATTGTTAGACAATTGTTTAGACTATAATTTGCAACTTGTTGATTTCTTTTATATCTCGCTTTGCGTTTTCGCATAGATTTTTCTAAAATTTCTTGAAATTTGTTCAATAAGGATGTAAAAATTTTTAAAAACGGTTTTTGTTTTTATTTTTTTGCAGATTTAAATTTTCAATGTTTATATTATATTTTCGTGCCTCTTCAATAAAGTCTTTTATTGAAACATGAGAAATTTTTATTTCATTATGATTTCCTTTTTCAAATAATCTAACCTTAGGAAATTTAATATCTAGGGAGGATAAAGAATTTCTCCCCTTTTTAGAATAGGAATGTGTCGAGTTATGTAGTGAGGTTTGACAATTTTCCTCCTCGACGGAGCTAAGATTTTCTGTCGAGGTTTAAAAACTTCCCTCTGAAATCCTAGAATTATCCCCTTCTTGAGAAGTTTGGAAATTTTTCTCTTTGAGAGTTTTTGAATTATTAAAATTTTTAGGAGAGGTTTGGTAACTTCCCCCTCCATGGTAGGATTTATTAGATTTTGAGGAGAGGTTTGATAATTTTTCTTTCCAAGGATTTTTGAGTCATTTAATTTTTTATTTTTTCTCTCAATTTTATTTTTTATTTTATTTTCATTCTTAATTTTATTTTTATTTTGATTTATCATTTTTTCTTTGTCTTCATGGTTAATTTCTTTAATAATTTTTTCTGTATTGTTTTCATTTATTTTATTCTTATGATTATCAAATTCATCATATATAAATGCGTAATTAGTTACATCTTTTTCCTTATTTGTTCTTCGTAATTAGTTTTTTTTTCTTTTTCCTTGTTTGTTTGTTTTTATGGGCTCCTCATTTGATTTATGATCGTCTAACAATTTGCCCAACGGTTTTAGGCGTAAAGTCGAGACATGTACTTCTGCTTCTTCGTTCAAAATACTTATGACATTTAAATATGTTTTTTCCGAAATGTTTTCTACGATGGTATCTCCCAAATAAATTCCGTGTACCACTTTTAATCTAGGTATATAATCCACCTTTAATTCAGGATTTTTTATCCGTACATAAAATAATGATTCGGATCACGGAGCTACTGCGATGGCTTCAGATGATAAGAACGGTACGTTGATTCCGGAAATATTTAAATGTCTTTGTGCGTAATTTATTTCTGATGAAATTTGTTTAAAGAAATGGTTTCCCAATATACCAGATTATGAAATTGGAAAATTGTTAAGAAAATAGATACAATATGAAATATTACTGGTATTCCGAAAATAATTAGCGTGATTTCAAGGTATACCGAATAATTATTTATGCCATTTAATTTAAGAATACTTGTGTAATTAATATTTATTTCTTCAGGAACAAGATTTTCTTTAATTATATTTGGTCCAAATTCTGTCTAGCAAAAAGTTATACGAGTAGTCAAGTTATCAATATCTATTTGGACGGTAGGCACGCGACTCTGTTTATTGAGATTTACGATCACGGCCTTATATTCGTTCCGTTCTTATCTATTTGGCTACTTGAATTTTGGATGGATGCGGCTCTCATTCGGACCCCGCTGTGCACCCGACGTCGAGGGGCCGTTGTAGTTTCCCTGATTATTTCCCTTTTTCCAAATATTGCACGACGTATTTTATAATCCTCGAGAAGATGACCTTGTTCTTTGCAGTAGCGACAGAATAAAGAATTCTTCAATCCCATTTGTTGGTTTATTCTCGCTCGACAATCTTTAGCAACATGTCCGAAATTGTTGCAAATTTGACAAGTTACGCGAGTTTTATTTTCAGCAAAACGTTATTCGTTTTGTTTCTTCCAACAATTATTTGCAGAGTGACCGGGTCTTTCGCACCATTGGCAAATTACTGAGATTTTATTATTACTAGTAGTATTATTTTGTTGACAAGATTTAGCATCATGACCGGATTTTGAACATAATTGACAAATTGTTATTTTTTCTTGAATTGCATTTATTGACCGAAGTTGTGGATCGCAAAAACGGCATTTTTCCGCACCGTGTCCGCGTTTTTTACAAATCTGACAGATAAGAATTGAGGTTCCTAAATTTGTTTGATAATTAATTTGTTCATTTGTTTGTAAATACTTCTTACAGTTACTACCTACATGGCTTTCCTTATAACAAATCTGACAAATATCTTTTACGCTGTTGATTTTCTGTCTGTCTGCACTATTGTTTGTCCCCTGTCGTACATCTGTTATCGCTCGAAGCTCTCTTTCTATCTTTAAAGCGTCGGCTACCGTCGCGTGTACGTCTAAATTTCTTGTAATTCGTTGCTCGTTTTCTGGTTTTAATCCTCTAATAAAGCACTTGCACATATCTTTTTCCAACGAAGCTTTAATATTTTGGTCAGATAACACGGTTCCTGAACTTCTATACGAATTCTAATAATTGTTTTCCAAGCAGCTTGTATCTATTTCCATAAGTAACTACATCTTCGTCATTTTTTTTGATATGCACAACCTAATTTCCCTTGTAATTGATAGACATTTTTAACCGGTCCATAAATTTGTTTTAAATATTTTTTAATTGTGAAACACTATCGAAATCGTTATCTTGTATGGCTCGACGAGCCTCTCCTATTATTCTAGTTCTTATTATTTTAGTAAATTGTTCTGCCTCGCTAGGCAACATAGATTTCGCTTCTACATACCCCTCAATAAAATAATTTAATGGGATGTTCTGACCGTCAAAATAAGGGACAGCTTCAACCGCGTATTTTAAGGTAGCGAAAAGGTTATTTTGAGCCATGTTGCTGATACTGCTCGGTTCTTTAATTTTATTTATATCGGGTACGATAGTCCTGTCTCAAGAATCGGCGTTGTTAGACTTGGATGCAATTTCACTAAACTCTTTTTCAAAATCTTTTTCAATTACTGTTTCGTCTAACGAAAAATTAATGTTTTTAGTGGTAGAATTTTTTGGAGTGTAGTGTGTGTTTGATTTGTTCGATTTTGTTCGATTGTGTTTCTTGAGCAATTTGAAAATTTCGTTCTACTTCGTCTTTATTAGCTGTACCTCTTGTCCCTTTACGCATTCCAGTTTAAAAAGGATCGCACATTACAATCAATCCCGGACGAGCCTCCAAAATTTTAAAACAGTATGTTACATCCAGACTCTCGGAAGGATGAGTCACAAGAAAGGGCGCAACAACTGTTAAATAAATTTAAAATAGAATATTACGTCCAGACTCTCGGAAAAATGAGTCGCAAGGAAGGACGCAATAACTATTCTAAATATCCCGAAATCAAACGCCTTATGAGTGTAAGAATCGGGTCGAGCGAACTCAAAGGTCTGAAAATTAGATAAACGACTGTACACATTGCTATTACGCTGTTTTCCGATGTTCATTCGGTGGTCCCTTTTTAATCAAGGAATTTAATCCCTATTACTCGGGATGGGACCAAGAACGATTTTTTTTTGAAAACGAGAGGGAGTCAAGAAATATGTGATTAATTAAACAAACATATAAATTTATTCGTTAAGAAAGAAAATTCTATACATATTCTTATGATAGTTCTTATAATTTTTATTATAATATTTAATATATGTTTTAATTCGTAGAGAGGAAAAATAACATCAAATAGTGTGTGTGCGTGCGTGCCTGCGTGTGTGTGTGTGTGTGTGTGTTTATATATATATATATATATATATATATATATATATATATATGTAATCATATTTGTATATTTCATATATATTTCATATATATTTCATATATATTTCATATATATTTCATATATATTTATATGTGCTTTTTTCCTGGGATATCATAACGCGAGAAAAGCTCTTTATTTTATTATATAAATTATAATGTCCATGAATAATACTATTTATTTAATTTTTAACATTATTATTGCATATTAGTGACCATGTACTAGTAATATCATTATCAGCAGCATATAATGTTAAGCTTTTTTTCTTAGGACAATTAGCATATAATTTGTCCGATGACATGCGAGACAAATGATTTTCATTTACCTCAATATCTAAAATGTTTTCTTTCTTGCTTTTGATGCTGATTTTAACACTCAACTAGCATTTATACATGCATACGAAAGTTTATTTTTTTTTGTTTTTAAATCTGTTAGCAAAGAAAACATTTTTTCTGGATCGGCATTTGAATTTGAAAGTAATTTAACAGAATCCAAAAGAGACTTCATATTAGGATACGTTTTAAAATTTCTTTCCACATCTCATCAAAGTTTAATTTTGAAAGATGTTTTTTTTCTACTGTTATAAAATCTAAATGTAAAATATTCCATTCTTTTTTTAAAGCATTTTCGTCAAAGCTACCGAAGGTTTGAACAAGAAAAGAAACATCATTAAATGATATTTCTCTGTCAATATTACATAATGCTACATTGAATTGGAAAATTGTTAATTTAGATAAAAATATATCTTTAATTGGCAATCTTTTACTAATTTCCTCGGCAGCAGACACATAAAATTGCAGACAAGTATCTGTAATATTTTCAATTATGCGTGTCCTTTTTTCATTAAATTTTTGAGATATTCTTCACATTCATATCCTAAATTTATATCATTCAAAGATATTTGGTTTTCTTTTTCATAAAATTTAAAATTATCATTATATACATTTTTTACAAGCTTTGGTTTTAAAAAATGTTTTGAAAATTTTTAGTTCTAATAACTTTGGCTGCAACAAGAGAATTCTTGTTTCCACAGCTTGAAAAAATGCATTAAAAGAATTTAAAAAATTTTAATATGCTTTAAAAATAATAAATATACTTTTACATCCTGGTTTTCTATCACAGATAATAAATTGTCTCCTAATTTAGATTTATCACTTATAACCATTTCAGTCAAAAAAAGCTTTGTAGTATCTCAAAAATCAAGAAGTCTTATAACACATGAATGGTAAGATAGCCATCGTGTATTAGATAATTTTAAAATTTTATGGTTTGTTTCCTGAAAACATTCGGTAAATAGCAGCATGCTTAGGACTACTATTAATATAATTTGCTATCTTTTTTAAAAAATCCTTGCAATATTCTGGTATTTTAGCACATGCAGCATGTCCAGATAATGCCGTAAAATGGCATGAGCATGGAAATGTTAATAAATTGGATAAAATTCTTCTAACTTTTTTCTAAATGAAAGATATTTAGCTGTCATGACAGAAGCATTATCGCATGACAAGACAACAATATTTGAAAAATGTTGGAATGTTTAATTTCCATATTTCACATTTAAATGCATTAAATAATTTTTCCGCACTACTATTTTTTGCATCAATATTAATTAATTCAATTAATTGCATGCAAACGTCTAATGTTTCAGAATCAACATATCGTACAAGAAACATCATTCATTTTTCATTAGAAATATTAGATGTTTCATCAATAAAAATAGAAAATTTTGTATTTTGAATGTTGTTGACCACACGGTCCGTCTCAACCGGACACAATACATTCGAAATAATATTTTTACATTTTGTTCGACCCATACTCATACTTTTTAACACGTTAGGATCTTTTCCTATTTGTTGAAAAAAGGTGGATATCTTTTGTCGTTTGATGCGGAATATTTTTATCAGCAATTAATATCGAATTTCTGCTGATTTTTTCCGCTCTTCAAACAGCAAAAGTGAGACATCCATCATGTTTATATTCATGTTCATTTCTGTCTGTTTTTCATTATATATTTTTGTATGTGCTTCGGATTCTGCGTGACAATAAATGTGAGATAAATCACCAATCATAGATTTATTACAAAATGGCAAAAAAATGTGCCATCTGATATTTCCGTAACCATACTTAAAGCTTAAAGCTTAAATAATTCGATATCTAGCCAATGGGATTGAAATTTATATTTTGGTGATATATTTTTATGTGAACTTATATTAGTATTATTAAATAAAGTATTTTCTTTAATATTATTTTTGTGACACGCCGAATTCGCATGTTTTAAAACATGTGTATTGCACAAAATGTTTTTATTACATATGATGCAATAATAGAAACAATCATCAGAAGATACTTTACGTACCCATGATTAAATTCTATCATTACTAAGTCACGCTTCTGAAAAGCTTCGCTTAGATTTTTTTCTTAATTCATCACACATTTCTATGTACAACAAAAAATAGACAGAAACAAAGAATGTATAAAAGAAAAGATTAGCAATAAAAAAGAAAAACGGAAATAATATAGAAATAAATATAGACATTTCTAATAATCGGGACTTACAATCACAATTGCTTCACTTTCTTAGATACCAAGATTTAACAAGTCACTTATAAAAAAATACATTCGCAAACAAATTAATTCGCAAAAGGCAACAAGATTACAGAAGCGCCGTCAAACATTAGTAGCACAACATGTAAAACAAATGCACGGCACATGAAATAAATGAAATAATGCCAAGTTTAGTTTGATATGAAACATTGGAGTGACACAACGTCAATCATCATGTCCCGTAAGTAGTAAATCAAATTATTATTATTTGTATTTCTTAAAAAAGTTTAATATTTTATTTTCATTTTCTCCTTTCTCTTTTATAACATATCTTTTACTTTTCCAGAAGAAAAAAATGGAGATGCTGCAAATATGCAACAGTTGATGCAACAGTTGTTGCTTCTCCTTTTGCAACAAAAATTGCAAGAGAAGAAGCAACAACTGTTGCATCAACAATATTTACAAAATAAGCAGGAGCAGCAGCAGCAGCAGCAGCTACCGGAAAAAATAAATCAAAATGGTATATTTTTTATTATTTATTCTTTTTTTATTAAAATATTAATAAATATGCATATTATGCATAGTTAGTTATCATTCAATGTTTATTACTTATCTGTATCTCTATTTTTTCAGATACTTATAAAAAAAAAGCAGGCGGTCGATCCCGCGCCCACTGGTATTACCAGGGGCGGAAATAGTGGCCGAGGAAGGGCCGGCCCTGGCGGTCGAGGAAAAGATGTCTCTGGAGGCCAAGAAAGAGGTGGCCGTCAAAATGCGTGGGGCCGTAATGGTCTCACAATAATTAAAAATTATTTTTTTAATTGGACAAATAGATAGATAGGTATAAATTTATTGAATCTCCTTGGGGTTACAAACTCTTACATAAAAAACTTACAACTACCTTACTCTATCTTACAACTAACTTAATTCTAACTTATCTTACTTAATCTCTATCTCTAATCTACCTACACACACACAATGCTATTTGCCCTACTCTAACTTGGGACCTCCGCTTCCGGCTCATATCATTTTTCCAATCCTTTCACACATCTCATTCACACATCCCACATTAAACCTCTCTCTCTCTCGCTCACTCTCTCTTTCTCTCTCTTTCGGCCTTCCCTCTCTATCTCTCCTCCTCTTGAATCTTATCCTTCACCTAGATCCCACTTCGACTACTTCTCCCCTCTTCATTCTCCCCCCCGCGTCTTAATTCCTCTAATTCCCTCAGCCACCTCTCTCCCTCACCCTTTTTTCCCAACACTTTTCTCAACATCTCCTGCCCAGCCCTTCTCCACCTCCCAATTCACACATCTTTTCTAAACATGCTCCCATGTTTCCTCCTCCGTTCCACATAACCTACAGCTTTTGCTTTCTTCATCCTTCCAGTACCAATTCCCCCTCATTCCGTTTCCCAACCTATATCTTGCCATCCTTTGCCATCTGCTTTCCTCCCAGTCACTCTTCAGGTACTCTGGAATCCCACTCCCCTTGATTTCTCCATAGCTCCTGTTGTACCTTGACCCTTTTATTTTTTCTCATCTTTCCTTTTCTAACTTCTTTATGTCCTTTTTTACAAAATAACCGAAGTCTAACACTCCTTCTGATCTTTTCGCCTCTACCTCCATCATGTCCATACCTCTATCCTCAAAAAACCCACACCTTTCTTCTTCCCATTTCGATAATTCCTTTTTCTTCCTACATCTCTCCCTCAATTCCTCCCAACAACTCCTCGCAATTTCACTCCCCCTACCTTCCTTCAACCTTTTCTCTAACCTCCACGCCTCTCTCGCGGCCCTCTCTCTTAATTTCTCCCTCTGTAATTCCTCTCTTACTATATAGCCTGGCGTTCCCCAATCCAATCCTAACACCCATCTTAGATACCTTTCCTGTAGCCTCTCCAACTCTTTCCTCTCTCTCTACCCTCACATTTCCATCCCATACCCCACCACCGTCCACAGTTTATCGAAGTAAACGAAGTTATCGAAGTTAATCAAGTAAACAAATTCTTTCACCTCCTCTACAACCTTCCCTTTCCATCTCCAACTAACATTCCTTTCTCTTTCTCCTTTTTTGAACCTTAAGATTTTTGACTTTTCCACATTTAACTTCAACCTCTTCTTTTTCAGATAGCCCTCTAATGTTTCTATCATACTCCTCATACCATCCTCCTCCTCCGCAATCAAAACTACATCATCCGCGTATGCCAAAGTGTAGATCTTTCTCTCCCCTAACTTAACCCCCCCCCAACCTCCTTTACTCATTACCTCTTCCATATCCGCCATCACCAGATTAAATAAGTGAGGGCTCAAGGGGCATCCCTGCCTTATTCCCCTTCCCGTCCAAAATCCTCCTGCTCCCAAATCTTCCCCTCTCCTCACTCTGTTTTTAGTCTCCCTCAGAATATCCTCATTTCTTCTAACCAGCCCTCACCCCCCTCTCCCTCATTGCTTCTACCAATTTCCTCCTATCTACCGAATCGAACGCCGCTTTCAAGTCTATAAAGAACGCCACTAATTTACCTTTCTTCTTCCCCAGCTGTCTATTCACCAAATAATTCAATATGAATATGTTGTCCATTGTCCCTAATCCCTTCCTGAAACCCGTTTGATTTGCGGCACCAATCCCTTCTCCATCTCATCGCTTAGTCTATTTGCCAGCACCAAATCATACACCTATAGAGCGTCGAAGTCAGCGACACCCCCCTATACTCTTCTACCCTCTCCCCCACCTTTTTCTGTAATATCGGCACAATCACCCCCTCACTCTACTCATCTATCCATCCTTCTCTCTTCCAAACCCTATTGCATATTCTCCACATTCATTCCTCCAGGTTCTCCCCTCCGTATTTCCACACCTCCGCCGGAATTCTATCCAGACTTACCGCTTTATTATCCTTCTGTCTTCCAATCGCTGACCTTATCTCATTCCTACTTATGCCCTTCTCCTCATCCATCCAAGTTCCTACCCTCTGCCCTAACACTACTCTGCCATCTACCCCTTCTCCCCTCCTTCAATAAATTTCTATAATATTCATCCCACTCCTCCATTGTCATATCTTCGTTCCCTTCCCCCTCCTCCTTTCCCTATTCACTATCACCCAAACCTGCCCTTCTGTTCTAATTTCCCTCAATTCCCTATCTCATCTTTCCCTCTCTTCCTTCTTTTTCTCTTCTATCAACTTTTTAAATTTCCCTTTTGCTTCTCTGAGATTCCCATCCCCTCCCTTCTCTCTCCATCTCCACAACTCACTTCTCATTGTATTCTTTTCCTTCTTACACTTGCTATCTCACCACCCTCTCTTCCTTCTTACCTCTTTTGATGCGCATCCACCTATCATCACCTCCTTTATCTTATCTCTCATATTTTCCTCGTCTGCCTCCCCTGCCACTTCATCTACATTTCCTAATGCCTTCCTAAATTCTTCCTTACCCTCTTGCGTCCATACCCATCTTTTGCTCGTCCTCTCCTTTCTTTCTAACTTTTTCTCTTCTATCTACACTATGATTGGATAATGATCAGAATCTACATAATATACCCTACCTCTACCCTACTTACCAGCATCCTTACATCTTCGTCCCCCAATACATAATCTATTACTCAGTTACCACTTCCCCCCGTATACGTCCATTCCCCCTCCATATCTCCCTTTGTGCATCCATTAAATATTGTCCATTCTGCTTTTCATATCCATCTCAGCAACTCTTTCCCCTTCTTGTTAATTCTTTTGTCCTTCGACCTTCTTCCCACTCCCTCCTCCTTTTCATGCCCTTTTCTTATTACTCCCCTCTCCTTACCTGTTTTTGCGTTAAAGTCCCCCCCAATCAACATGCTACTGTTTTCTTCCTTTCTCTCCACCCATTCGTTCAATTCTTCCAGCTTCTTCTCCATATCCTCTTTAACATATACTTCTATCACGCTCCATTTTCTGCCCTCCACTTTTAACGCTATTTCCATTAATCCATTTCTTTTTTTTACCTTCACTTCCTCTACCTTCAATTCCTTTCTTATTTCTACCAGCCCTCTTCCACTCCCTTTTCCCTCCCATTGCCCTTCCCCTCTTATTCTTTCTCTCCACTAATTGCACTTCCCATCTAAATCCTTTCAGTAAGTATCCTCTCGAGCTATCCCATCCTTTTCTGTCCAATCAAGTTTCGCTCATCACCACCACATTCCACTCCTCCACTTCTCTCCAAAAATCTCTTCCCTTATTTCTTATCCCCGCCACGTTCCAAAAAATTACACTCCATTCTTTTCTCGCCCGCTTCCACCTTCCCCTTTTTTAAGTTTCCATTCCCATCCTTTAGCACTTCTTCCTCATCCCACCTCCACCATTTTTCATCTATTCTTATCTTTCTATACCCTATCCAAACCTTCCTTTCCTTCTTCTCCTCCTCCCTTGCTATCCCTTCTAAACTCCAACTCATTCTCCTTTCCTTCCACGTCCAGTCCTCCAAAATTCTTTCCTTCCTACCTTTCAAAAGTTTCTTTCTATTCCACATTTCCCTTTTTTGCTCCTCATTTTTCAACCTTACTACAACCATTTCCCTTCCTCCCTCTACACCTCCATCTATCTTTCTCACTTCAACGATCTCTGCCTTGACCCCAATGCTATCAAACAATTCTTCTACCGCCACCCTTCTCCTCCCTTCCTTTACCTCCACTCCTTTAATCAATACGTTTTTTGTTCTCTCCTCCCTTTCTCTCCTTTCCAACTCTTTTATCTTATTCCCTATCCCTTCATTTACTCCCCTACTAACCGCCCTACTCCCTTCCCTCTCCCCGATATCACGATTTTCTATCTTTTCTATCTTTTCTATCTTCCCGTCTAACTCTTTAATATAATTTTTTAGCTCTTCTCTTTCTTCCTTCCATTTCTTTTCACTCTCCCTAAGCTCTTTTTTTACTTTTTCTATCTCCTCACTTATCCTTACCCCTTGTTCCCTGATTTTCTCCTTAACCTCCTCTTTCATTTTTCTAATTTCTTCCTTCCTGCCTCCCCTTCATGCCTCTCATTTCATTTATTAACTCCTCGACTTCTAATTTCTAGCTTTTCATTAACTTCATTAACTCCCGTTCTCCCTCTATCCATCCTAATTCCGCATCTTTTATTCCTCCCGATTTTTTCCTATTCCTTAACACATCCTCTTCTCCCTTCCCTAACCCCGGCTCTTCTTTTTTTCTCTTCATTAGCTCCTCCATATTTCCGTAGCTACCTCTTCTTTCCTTCCCATCTTTCATGGCGAATGCGCCATCTTGTTTTCCTGCGCCCTCTATGAATACTCTCGTCTCTATCCGCTAATCCGCTCTACGCTCTCTGTTATCTATACCCTATGGCCTAACTTACTATCCTCCACCTCCCTTTACAACCTTGTATTCGCCCCTACACTTTGCCTCCACTTTCACCCTTCACCTCTCTACACTCTCACACGCTTCCACACTATCACACTAAATCCTCTTCCATTCCTCACTTTATCTCTCAATAGCCTGCAAAACACACACGTCAATCCATCTCGAAGCACACTACCCGACACCGGAAACGGAAGTCTCATTTTTTTTTTTATTAAATTTTATAAATATTTTTAAAATAATAAAATAATAAAATAAAAATTTATAAAAATAATACATAATTGAAAAATAATTAACTTAAAAAATTTTTCTTTTATCCTTTTTTCGTTTCTATAAAATAGAGCATATTATATTATATAATGTGGTATGATATGGCAGGCGAAGATCCATGTTAAAAAAATCTAACGCGCCATTGGTGGTACCTCATATAGGTGGTGTGCAAAATCACCACATTCACTATTGTTTTATTTCATTTATTATTGTTTGACACAAACGTATATATTATGTGGTCCATATATACGTTTGTGCGTAATTTCTCATACAAATGTGTGATTTTTGTTTTTGTTGTTTCCACATGATATTGTTTCTTTCAAATCATCAATTTGAGTTGCATTTTTACGTGAATTAAAAACTTTAAGTAATTTATCGTAGTAATTTACATATCTTTAATCATAATATTATAATATATTATATATGTATAACTATAATATTATATATAATAATTTTATAATATTATATATAATAATATATAATAATATATAATATTATATATATTATATATAATAACTATATTACATAATAGATATATAATAAATATATAATATATAATAGATAATAAGCATCTGTGTCCGATCGTGCTTGTGTCCGATCGGGTCTGTGTCCGATCGGGCCTGTGTTCAATTACAATCATATGTGTCCAATCGGGTCTGTGTCCGATCGAGCATGTGTCTGATCGGGTCTGTGTTCGATCGGAAAATTTTGTCGTGTCCAATCCGTAATGTGCACAAACAGGACGATCCCGTTTTAAACCCATGTGGAATCTCACTTCGCAATAAGTGTGCGTAGAGATAATTTGATCCGCCTTTCCTACGCGGAGCTCCACTATCATTAAAATGAGACACATAAGTTTGCCTTGAACCTCGTTTTGCGTGAAAAGTTTTAAACTTCTCCATTTAATTTTTATTTTAATTCAACATCTAGGTCGCAAATATTTTAATGAACTTTTAAAAAATATAACGCTGTTATCCCTAAGGTAATTAATTCTTCTATAAATTTATAACTTTAAAATTAATAAATTTATTCAATATTTTCAAATATTATTGTTTTAATTTTTTATATAAAATTAAAGTTAAATCAATTCAATTATTCTCTCAATAAAATATAATTTTAAATCTTATTATATCTTCTTTAATGGTTAATTTAAAAATTTATATAAAATTCTATAGGATCTTCTCGTCAATAATATCACATAAACATTTTTACTCAAAATTTTAATTTTAATTTTAATTCTTTATCTTAAACAGTTAAAATTTCATGTAGTACCTCACTTCCCATTAAAAAGTCTATGGTAAATATCAACATGGTTAAACGGGATCGTGATCAATCGGAATTGTAGTCAATCTCAACGTGGTTAATTGTAACGTGATAAATATCAAGGTGGTCAATCGGAACCGTGGCCAATATCAACGTGGTCAACATTAATGTGGTCAATCTCAACGTGGCCAATTGGGACTGTAATCAATATTAACGTGGTCAAGCACTTTCATATGACCGTACCGCTTACCAGAAGAACATAAACAGAAGTAACTTAGCAAATAAAAGGCATGTTAAAAGATAAAATAATAAGACCAAACACCAGTCAATTAAATGCTCCATTGCTAGTGGTCCCTAAAAAAAGCTGACGCATTCAATAAACAAAAATTATGAACAGTCGTAGATTTTCGGGAAAATGTAGGAAATTGAACGATTTATCTATCAGCAATTCCTTTCTATTACCACCTAATATAACAGACATTCTAGATCAACGCTAAGTATTTTATCACTTTATCTGATCTAGCGTCAGATTCATCAAATAACTGTAGCCGAGCAGATTAAATGCAAGACAGTATTTTCTACATCGTACGGACAAATTCAATAGAATGCCGTTCAGTTTAAAGAACGCGCCCAACCACATTCCAAAGATTAATAAACTCTGTGCTGACTAGACTACAAGAATTAAAATGCTTAGTATATTTAGATGACTAGTCATATACGGAGCAAGCCTAAAAGAACATAATATACGACTTATCGAAGTATTGAACAGATTACGAAAACACAATCTAAAGCTCCAACCTGATAAGTGCGAATTCTTCCGGAAGGAAGTAATATATTTAGGGCACATAGTAACCGAGAAGAGGAACCGAGGGATCATGCTTTTCAAACTAAAAGCAGTTCGAGAATTTCCAACGCCGACCAAAGTCAAAGAAATACAATTTTTTATTGGTCTAGAGTCTAAGCAGGTTACTATTGGTCTAGAGTCTAATAGGTTACTACAAAATTTATAAAAAACTTTTCTAAAATTGCCAAATCTCTCATAAAATTAACGAAAAAAGGAGAAAAATTCGAATGGATCGGTGAGCAACAAACGACGTTCAAGACTTTAAAAAATAAATTAATTACTTTCCCTGAACTGAAATATCCCGATTTCAGTCAGGAATTTCTTTTAACAACGGACACATCAGATTACGCCATTGCCATATTGTCGCAAGTAGTAGGCCAAGACCGACCAATTTTTTACGCTAGCAAAATATTATCGCGAGCTAATTACAATACTGCCGAAAAAGAGTTATTAGCTATAGTATGGGCAATAAAATATTACAAACCTTATCTGTACGGCACAAAATTTAAAATAATAACAGATCACAAGCCATTGATATAGTTATTTAATGTATCTGATCCATCACGTCTAATAAGATGGAGATTAAAACTGGAGGAATATGACTACGAAATCTTACACCGATCTGAAAAAATACAAACGCTTTAAGTTGCAACGTAGTTCTCAATCTAAAAGAAGAAAAAGAAGAAAATCATAACAAAACGCGAGACTACAATGAAGAAGATAAAGCGTGAATATTATACAAATATCACGACGCATCCTTAAGCGGACATCAAAGAATTGAACAAACAATTAATAGAATTAGAATAAAACCTAACTGGTCCGGATTAACAAAATACACTAAATGCGAATTTTTCCAAAAAAATAAATTAAAGCAAAAATCGAAAGCACCTCGAACAATAACAGATACCGTTAGCCGACCGTTCAAAAAATGCGCACTAGATATCGTAAGACCACTAACTACTCAGATAGTAAAATGCTAGCAGTATGCTAGCAAATTCAATCATGACTTTGCAACAGATTTCGCTCTGCTGCGTCCCCATTAAATTTAATTTCTGACAGCACGGCTTGCCGATACAATATGACAGAGAAAATGAAGCAAAAATCAAGTATTATTTGCTCTTACGTCATGACAGCAGATATGCAACAAATATCGAATAAAGTCTGCCACATCAGATCTGACAGCAGAAATGCGGCAGAAATCAAGCATGGCTTGCCGTTTCAACATTAGAAACGTAGCAGAAATTGAACATAGCCTGCTGTCACGATATGACGATGAAAATACAATTAAAGAACACACCTACAAAATGTAATTACTAATATAAATGCAATAAAAACTAATTGGCATATTTAAATATTTAATTAATTATATAAATTTAAATAAATGATTAAGTTCAAATAAAAGCGATTATAAAATACAACAAAAGATACAGGAATTTTTAAGACCCAGTTGGAATTCCTTGAGCGAAAACATGCTGACAACCAAGCCAAGTTCGGATAAGGGAACAACTCATAACAAAGACTACCGGGCTATAAACTTTGACAGTGGACAAGCAATTAACTCTGGGTCCTCAGAGGACTGGAAAACTATCCACAACAGAAAAAGAGGCCATAGTCCTGAATTAATAAGTGGAACACTAAAACAAAGCAAAACGGACAAATACTGGCTAGGTTCTCCGATTCCTACGATGAATAGATTTAACATTCTGGATCGGGATGACGACGGCAAGAAAGAGCGGAAACTAGGGTTCTTAAACCTCTTCCAATATTTATTGCTGGAGTAAACAATATACAACCTCTAACAAATCTATTAAACGAGGTTGCTAAAACTGAATACGAAATTAATTTTATTTTTTGAATTAAAATTTTAAACACGAAACAAGTTAAGATACTAGCCAAAGATCCTCAAATATATACTAAAATAATGAAAGAACTTATAACTAGAAACACCGAATTGTATACCTACCAACCAAAGCTAGAGAGAAGCTTTAAAGTTATTCTCAAAAATATGCACTCGTTTACTAATCTGAATGACATCAAACAGGCAATAAACGACATTGGTCACGAAGTGAAAAACATTTGAAATATAAAACAATATGTAACAAAAAAGTCACTACCTCTCTTCGCTATTGAGTTAAAACAAGGAGATAAAGTTAAAACTCTTCTTAACTGTCGTATTCAATTTAAAGCCCCATGCCCGAAAAGGACGATTCCGCAGTGTATCAACTGTCAGAGATACAGACACACGAAAAGCTTTTGCTACAGGAAGCCAAGATGCGTTAAATGCGGGGATCATTTGATGACAAATTGCACAAGGAAAGAAATTTTGAGCAACATTAAATACGTGCTATGCAGGAAAAATCATCCTGCAAATTATAAAGGATGCATGATCTATAAAAAATAAAGAATAAATACTCTACTTTAAGAGATAAAATAATAACATCCCTAAAGTAGGACCCTATGACAAGACACAAATCCAACACAAAACTAGATGCAGCTAATAACAATTATACCTACACCCAAATTGTCCAAGGTGAAGCAAGAAAGGAAAATCAAAAAGTCAAACCTACAGATGTAAATTTAAATCACAGCATACCAACAATCAAACGAAATTTGTCAAATCAAAGAAATGGTAAAAGAACTAGCGAATCAAATCAGTTCTATGTTAAATTTATTAAGACTTGGCGTGCGAGTATGCTTCGCCGCCGACTTACGCCTGTAGCGAGCGTTTTTTCGGGAAGCGCGCGAGAGTTTGGTCATTCAGTAAAGTTAAAATAAATTCAAAACTACTTCGTTTTTCTCAACGAAACCTTTTTTATTTAACACTCAAATATATATTCTATGATTATTTTAACAAAAAAACGATATTTTTATAAAATCACGAAAATAGACGATTTTTAATGTTTTACAAATCTATTCAAAAATATTTCTTCATAACAAGGACAAATGGAACAGATAACACGCTAATAGTTCTTCACAGTATGGTACCGTTCAAAACATTTTCCTGTGTGAAGTGGAACACCGCAGAAGTTACATATAAAACACGTTTCACTCCGCACTTTTTTGGCTGCGCACACGCGACATTGTTTCTGTAGATTTTTCTTCTTCCCAGCACCAACAATTTTCTCCTATACGTGCTTGCGCATATCCATGAATAATCTTCCAGGAGGATCGCGCTTTGATATTATTCGCTCTGGTTCTTGAGTACTGGTTTCAGGTGGTTCATCAGTAACCCAATGCAGTGCGATGTCGTGCAAAAATTTCTTATATTTTACTTTTGGTGTGTTTGTTGAATTGTATACCACATATGCATTAAAAAATGCACAATTCATCATATACATAGCTACGCGCTTTGTTCACTTCATTGTTTTGCGCAAAATGTTATAATAAGACAAATACTGATCGGCCCGATCTACTCCTTTCATATATTTATTGTAGTCAATCAAAGCATTTGGCTTCATAATTTTTTCTCTTGTGGTACGATCAACGTTACAACTTTCTTTTATTTACGCGGAATGAATTGTAGAGATGAGATCCACTTCTTTCTTGGATTGCCAAACTTGTACCAATGTATCTTTTTTTCTGCGAAAAATTGTTTTCCTTTTTTTCAAATTAATTTTTTTCAGGCACTCTGGTAGACCTCTATTCTTCCTGATGGTTCCACAAATACGTATTTTTTTTAAAAGAGCTTCCGCGTTATCGACGCTATTGTAATAGTTGTCCATATACAAATGATGCCAGATATCAGTATATGGTGAAACTATTGTGCTAATCGTTTCAATCAAACGTAATCCCTGAGCCGCATAGACTTGAAAATTGGAAATATAACCAGTGTCACTTTCAGCCAACATTCGGATGAGTAGAATAGAATAGAATAGATCTTTATTGGTCCCCTCAGGGTTTCAATTACACATCTAATTTACACTTGCCCTCTCCTTATCACCCCGACCTGGCTCTTAGCCTCACAATCTAATTCCCCCCTCCCTTTCTCGCCTCTTGACCTTCTCTTTTCTTTACCCCCTCCTTTGTCCTTCCTTCTTCTCTTCCTCCTTCTTATCTAGACCTCTTCTCCCACCATACTTT
>JBCEZW010000120.1:11444999-11458265 GCA_039654385.1 Cataglyphis altisquamis
GAGTCGAGCTCCGGTACGGTGTGCCGACCCGGTTATAAAAGTAAACAAATATTATTACATATTTATTTTCGCTCACCACTTTAAAATATAATAGGGCGCGTAGCGCCTTCGCTCAAATGGTCTCTTGATTGATGGGCGTGGGACGGCGGTCGGTTCGCGGCGTCCAGCGGGTGGACGGCCGCGTAACGATGGTCGTATCGTTACAGTTTTAATTGTAAATTTAAATTGTTAATTTTTTAAAATTTGCGAATAGTTAATAATTAAAATAATTGATTGAAATAATCATACGATTATGTTCTATCATTATTTCTTTTTTATCCAACGTAATTATCTCAATTACATTTGTGATTCATGCTCAAAAAAACTTACAAATAGTTGATAATATTATTATAAAATTACTTACTAATTCAGATTGCGTATCAGAGATATATGGTGAAGCAGGTATCAAATTATCGAGAGTCGACCCGGTTGCCGTCATGAACGGACAAGTCGGAAATCGCTCCGTGTTGAGGCATCATTTTCGGTAGTACGGAAAGTGCGGAGGCAAAAAATATGCATACCACCGTATTCCTTGGCCTGAACTTTATCGATTTAGTATGTTATTTTGTCTCGATCGGTAATGTGTGCCGCGAAAAAGGTAGATTCTGTCGTAATATGTCAATAATGGCCGCGCGGGGCAGCCATATTCGTCGGCCATGTTGGTCGGCCATGTTGGTCGGCCATGTTGACCGGCCATCTTGAATCCCCTGAAACTAGTAATTAATAGATTTTACGGTCATTTCCGAACGGAATTGAAAGCGGAAAAGTTTTTTGAGTTTGACGGTGAGGTCGGCTGTCAATCGTTTTTGATAAATATATGTGAAATTAGTTAGTTTTCGGTTTTCGTTGTGCCGCGGTATCCTCTTTACAGTTGATGGTCCTGGCTTCGGGCAGAGTGTACGTACCGTTGTGCATATCTGGATTCTGACGGTGAGTCCGGGTTCTCTTTACGGGTGCGGTGGTTGCGGTCGAAAACCGGACAAACATCCGATTAGTAGGCCGGAGGCAAATGCTCTTAACCCACCCGCATGGCCGGAGGAGAGTTCGGGCGATCCTGAGGAATTACGCGAGCGCTAGCAGCGCGACCAGGGATTTCCTGGGTGACTGGCCAAAGAAGGATGAACCCATAGTCCACTGGCTCACGTCCTGAATCTGAAGGCTAGAGTCAAGGGGCTCCCCGTAAGGAGAGCCGCTTACGGGTGGCGCGGAGGTGTGGGGGGCAGCAGGCCTTGTGTCTGACGAGCCTCCTGGGATCAGCCGTCGTTCCCGCTAGCTCTATTTTCGGAGTGGCCTTCACTTGGGCACAATACAATTAGACACGGTGCAAATGGACACGTCTCAAATGGACACGAGAATTTGCACACGGTTCAATTGGACACAGTGCATTTGGACACAGTAATTTTGGACACGTGTAGCTTTTGGACACGTAAGAAAATACGCATTGTTTACTTGGACACTGTTCATTTGGACACCGTTTGTTTGGACACAGAAAGACGCACCGTTCACTTGGACACCGTTCATTTGCCCACCGTTCATTTGGACACCGTTCATTTGCCCACCGTTCGTTTCAATACTGTTTATTTGCCCACCATTCGTTTCGACACCGTTTATTTGCCCACCATTCGTTTGGACACTGTTCATTTGCCTATCTTTTGTTTGGACACCGCTCGTATGCAGGCACGCACATACACACACACACACACACACACACACACGGGGTGGGGGGATACAAGGGGGGCCTTTGGCCCTCCTCCCGCACCCGTCCTGCCGGTAGACAAGATGAATCCCTTAACAACTTACAAAGTACATGCTACATTGTGTGTGTCAAATAAACGGTGTTCAAATGAACGGTGGGCAAGCGAACGATGTTCAAATAAACGGTGGGCAAATGAACGGTGTTCAAACTAACAGTGGGCAAATGAATGGTGTCCAAACGAACAGCGGGCAAGTGAGCGGTGTCCAAGTAAACAATGCGTATTTTCCTATGTGTCAAAATTACTGTGTCTAAATGCACTGTGTCCAATTGAACCGTGTGCAAAATCTCGTGTCCATTTGTAATGTGTCCATTTGCACCGTGTCCAATTGTACTGTGTCCAAGTGCGCCGCTTCTCTATCTTCGCAATGGGAGATTCGGGTAGAAGTCCTGCGCCGTGTGATACTCGCGAGGGAAACATGAAAAGCAGGATACAGGGTGGCCTTCCTGTATAAAACGTTGGCCCCGGTGGTATAAGGAAAATGTGACACTGACGGACATTGCTCCGATGCAGCACATCAGACTCCCAGTAGTCTGCCTTCCCCCTCGGATAAAAACTCGGAGGCGGCCGGGCCGGAAGTGTATTGTGCATGACAAACATTCTCGGTGGAAGGAAGAGAGTGGCAATGGGAATCTTTCCGGACCCATGAATCACCCTTCATTTAGATTTGTCTCATCATGAACATGGGACCTGGGTAAAGAATCCTGCTTGTGCGTTTCACCGGAAATGTGCAAGTAGGACACAGGGTGGCCTTCCTGTCTAAACCGTTGACCCTGGTGGTATGAAGAGGATGTGATGATAACGGACATGGCCCCGTCTGTTTTTTTCCTCGGATAAAAACTCGGAGGGGGAGACACGGATAGGGAGGATGGATGGCGGAAAGATTAGCCCTGAAGTCACACATCCTACAAACAGGGGTACGCCTTTCCCCTCGTATAAAAACGCGAAGGTGTACGGAACTGGAGTGTATTGCGTAATTACTCCCGGATGTGGGGGTGCAGTGGCAACGGGACTCGTCCGGATCCACGAATCCTTTGCACAATACTTTCTTATAATGTATATGGGACCCAGGTAGAGAATCTTGTTTGTGTGGTTTCTTGGAAACACAAGGACACTGGGTGGCCTTTCTGTATAAACCGTTGGCCTCGGTGGTATGAGGAGGATGTGACGCTGACAGATTTTGGCGCCGATACAGCACATCAGACCTCCGGGGATCCGCCTTCTCCCTCATATAAAAACGCGGAAGCGCCCGGGGCAGGGATGTTTTAACATGGCAAACATCTCTGTTAAATGGCATGGCTTGACCGTTAGGCGGGTGCGTGCTTGTTTGGATCGTGCTTTCCCGCAGATGTGCGCTGCGAGTGCGTCTCCTCTTCTCTCATCGCCGGAGTTGAGGACCCCCTCGGAGGAGGCCTGAGCGGGTGCGTGTCTGTCGAGCAACACAAGTGTCCGCCTAGTGGGGGTGTGTCTTACTCCACTATAAATATACGGAAACACACTTAAAATGACAGGCTCCCTGTAACAATCAGGGATGATACCATCGTGGTTATGAGTCGCCGGTGATGGGGGGCCAAGGAAGGTAACTCGAACTGGCGGGCTTTATTACATTTTTCCATTTCGATGACGCGCCATTTTGACGTGAGGTCTCCCCTTCTGGAGGACCCGGTGGAGGAGCTCCCCATCGCATGAAGAAGGGGTCAAGAGCGCCTCTAGTGCCCCTCGAATCAAATGCACTCGAGGAGATCAAACCTTGTAAAAATATTCGGAGCGGCCGTCCCGGAGGTGGTTAAAATCCACTATCGGCCTAGGGGAAAGAAAACCCTGATTATAAACCCGGCACGTCCTTGCCGTTAGTAGGGGTGTTCGCGCCACCATAGAGGCCGAAGAGTTCACCTCGTTATCAAACCGGAGACCGCCCTGTGAGGTAGATTTGGTTTACCAACGGCACCTAAGGGACGGGTGGGTTTTTGGGTCTTCTGGGGAGGGAACCTTTGTTGTGTATGTGTGTGCGCGCGTGTGTATGCGCGTGTGCCTGGTTCCCGAGTCCGAAAGACCAGAAGCCCACCACGCGGAGTTGGGCCCGGGTCATGGATCCGCCATGTGTGGGAGGTGGGTGCCGGCGATTGGCGTTCCACGGAAGAGAGACGGAGGGTGGGAAGATATGCCCGGAAATATCCGGGCAACCGGACTTATCGCTCTGGGCCGCATCTCCGCAGGCCACACGGACATATTCCGAGCTCGGGTCGCGGAGTACGGAGGAGGACACGCTTCCGGGTGCTGAATGGAGAACCTAGTTCTCGTCCCAGCGTCCCGGGAGCGTAGCCGCCGAGGCCGCTCGGACATATTCCGAGGTAGGACTCGGTGGCGGAGGAGTCCCCGGCTGGGTGCCGCGACCGTTTCTCCTTTCAAAGCGATGTCCAGCTGGTTACCACCGAGACAATCCTCGGCAGGGGCGACAAGACATGCCGGTCGCCACGGCGGGCAAGATGGGGTCGGGGAGCGGCGACCCCATCCCAACCGCCCGTGAGGTCCCCTGGGTGGCGCCATCCGCTGCAATGTCCAAATAGTCGGATGCTCGGTACCCTCGAAAGTCCGCGGAAGCATCAAAACTCTCACGGGCGAGTAAGGGGCTGGAAGTCTGTGCCAGGGATGTAACATACCCCTGGTCAGAGCCATATATCACTCTCCCGGGGAACTCGGGGCCCGGTCCATGGAATATTTCCGTTTCGGGACATCTCCGGACCGATGAGTGTATACTCGGGTGACAGAGCCGCAGCGGGATAGTGGGATTAATTCAAGATGGAGTCTATCTTATAAACAAGCACGAAGGAGGAGAGTGAGGTGAAGGACAGCGCCAAGCAAGGCGCCACCTCTGACTTTGCGGTGCCGGGCAAACCTGACCCGGTTTGCTCAAAAGCTGGAGGAAAAGTGGCGGGGGATGCAGCTGGTGGAGGTCCTATTAGAATCCAAACTTTTACCCCAAAACAGTCCCCCTACCCGGCGCCTGCTTTGGGCTGGAAAAGAACGGTAAAAAAAGACGGAAGGTCTGCGTCATCTTCGAGGACAGCTTCCCCAACGAGATCGCTAAAATCCGGGGTGTCGCGGACCTCGACTGGGGCCGGATGTGAAGACCTGGACGTTGAAGACGATACTCCTTGATGACGAAGAGATGATGTATCCGTTCACGCCGGAAAAAAGGGAGAGGGATAGGCCCCCAACAACAACTGGGGAATACTACCTTAAGCAGGAAGTGGACCGTTTTGTCAAAGTGCGGGATGAGGCCAAAAGGGCCAGAATAATTCTGGACCCGGCCGTCCCGTTTGAGGATAAGGGCGGCCAAAACGGTTAAGAAAGTTAGGGAGGAATTGGAGTTTGCCCCGATGGACGATATTTTTAATCGTTTGCTCCAAGGGGCCAACTTCAATCTTAAGGTGCCCAATTATCGGGCAACCTCAAGGGGGAGTTTGTGAGCCTCCTTAAGAATACTGCTGCCGAGATCAGGGCTGCCGCTTGCGCCCTAAACGAGTGCTTGGCAAACTAGAGGGACTCCTTGAAAGACGAGCTCTGGAGGAAGCTTGAGTCCCTTAAGCAAGAGCTAAGGGAACAGAGGAGGGAGCTCGAGGCGCTTAGAGCGGAAAGAGCCACATTTGTAGCGGCAAATATCGAACGTTCGGCGCATAATCCTCCCCGTGTCATACGGGTAGAGGAGGTCCGTAGGCTCCATCAGAAGAGAGGCTAGAGGCGCGGACAAAAGGGAGCCAACACCTATGTCCCAAGGAAGAGAACTCACCGGCAACAAGAAGGGGATGGACCTGGAGATGGAATCAACCCTTCCCAGCGTCCCCTTCCAAGTCAGGGAGGAGGCGAATCATGCGATTCGCTCCCCCCCCCCCCCCCGGTCAAATGGGTGAATTTGCTCGTCGGCAAATCGGCGATTTAAAACAGGGGATGGAGAAGATCAAGACCCTACTTGGATTGATCTCCTCCAAAAAAAGGAGAAAGAGCCCCTACAAAAACAGAAAAAGGCTCTCACTTAAATGACTTTAGGGGGGAGGGAAACCTAAATCCCCGAAATCGAAGGTCACAGCAGCCAAGGGTAGCCAACAGCCCGTTCCCCAAGGGGGAATGAACAAACCTTCCCTCAAAGGGAACAAGACGGCCTTACCTCTGCAGCCAACGCGGGAAAAGGCCTCGTCTGGTACCGCGAAAACCGCGAGAAACTTCCTCCTCCAACGGAGCACAGTGTGAAACCTGGACAATGATGGTTGAGATAAGGAAGAAGAAAGGGAAGAAGGGGGGGACAGGGAGGAACCAAAGCTCCTCCCTCCCAGCCTCCAAAGCAAAACTCGGTCCCGACTCAAATGGGTAACTCAGTTGGGCAAGATATCGGGCGCAATCCAGCGCGACCAAGTCCGCTGCCCGCAAGCAGCCTAGATCTGCGGCGGTGGTGCTTACTTGCGCCGGGGGAGATTATAGCGAGACAATGAGTCTCGCTCGTAGCAAAGTCTCCCTGGCGCAGATGGGTATGGAATCCATCAGGACTCGAAGGACCCTCACTGGGGTTTTAATATTGGAGATCCCAGAGGCCTCGGGAGACAAGGCGGACAAACTGGCCTCCTCTTTGTGTATGTATCCGCTGTCACGCGCGCGGCCATGTCCAGACCGCGTGCAGGGAGGCAGCGGAACGTAGCGCACAATGCTACCGTTGTGGCGAGACGGGCCACACGGTAGCGGAGTGCACAGGAAAACTCAAATGCTCTGTATGTGTGGAGAGGAAGCTGCCGGCCGGACACAAGACTGGAGGACCGGCTTGCCCCCTTTCTTTCAAGAAGAAGAGAAGAAAGGTGGGAAGCGCTCCCTCGTCCAAGGACAAAGGCATCAAGCCCTCCCCCACCTCAACCCAAGCCTCTCAGGAAAAGAGGGGAGAGTCTGGAAGACAAGAGAGGAAGAGAAAGGTCGACAGGGAGGATTTGGCCCCTCCTGTGTCGACCGATTCCGGAGTAATTGCGACGGGCAAAAGGAAGCGCCTTCAAGAACGTATTGGGGCGCACCAGGAAGAGAGGAGATGGAGACAGAGATGTTGGAGACGGTATCCCCATCCACATCCCCATTTCTATTCGAACCCACCCTATCTGGGGTAGCGAGGAATGACGCGGAGGCCATACCGGCCCCAACGGAGGCACCCGCCTCTACAAGGCAAAAAAGATCATCAAATGGCTGGAGGGGGTCCCGAATAAATAGAATGAGTAGGGCCTCCTCCTTTCCAATTTTTCAGACCAACCACAACCACTCCTATCGGGCAACGATCAGTTTGTCCAATCACTGGTAGAGAGTGGTTGTGAGTTGGGAATTGTCGCCGACTCTGTTACAATCCCGCCTGGCGAAACTCGCTGGGCGGGAGACTCTCTGGGATCGGTGGCAATTGTGAGAGTCGGCCGTGGGGTCTCCTCCCATAATTCCGCGTACGCGGGGGGAGGATTTCGTGGCTGGGAGCCCATCTCGGTGGTGGGGGTTTACCTCCCCTACAGTCTCTCAATCAGGGAGTATGGCGGCCGATTGGATAAATTGGCCACTTGTGTTCACGGCCTGGGGCCGCTATCAGTCGTCGCGGGGGACTTCAATGCCCATTCTGGGTTATGGGGTTCTCCGCAGACCAAGCTCCGTGGGAGACTGGAGGAGTGGGCCGCTGTCTGGGATCTTAGGATCCTGAATCACGGTGGGGGCAGCATGTTTGTGAGGGAGAGGCACCAGGGAGAGTCCATTGTGGATCTCACATGGGCGAACCAGGCTGCTCTGCGGGGAGTGTCGAAGTGGCGCGTATTGGACCATGTCGAGACCGGATCGGATCATCTCTACGTTTGGTTTCGCGCGATCTTCACGCGGGACGATGCTGCTCCGCCCCCACCACCTTCAGCTCCGCTGAGGAGGAGCAGATGAGGCTTCAAAGGGCTCGACGAGGACCGATTACTGGCCTCAAGGTCGCCTGCTGGCCTGACGAAGGAGGCGCCTTAATAACACCGATCTCACAATGGTAGCTGAACGCCTTATGCAGGGAGTCATCGACGCGTGCTTTGCATCGATGCCCTTGGTATCGATCGGGGTCGGTTAGGAGGAGGACTTACTGGTGGACTCGGGAGATCGCTAGTTTGCGCTCCGAGTCTGTAGGTGTAGGTAGGTGTCTCCGCTGGGTCATTAGAAGGCACGGACCGGACCATCCGGACACGCGGAGAGCGTTTGGCTTATGGCAAAACCAGGACCTGTCTTCGCGCCATAATCGGGGTAGCGAAGTCAACGACCTGGGCAGCCTTTATAGCCACGCTTGACGAGGGTCCTTGGGGCGTTCATACAAGACGATCATGAAAAAACTATCGCAGACGGGCCCCCCCTGTCATCAACTCCATTGATCCCCAGCAGTTGGATGGAATCATCGATCATTTATTCCCGGGGGAACCATCGGGCGACGGAGCACTTGGGCCTCCGCCAGCGCCCGGGATGGTCTCTCCCGGATCGGACAAGCTGAGGGTTACGGGAGAGGAGATGGAAAGGATCCTCGAAAGGCTCCGTGGCACAAGCAAGCCTTCGGGCTCTTGGGCCTGATGGGGTTCACTGGATGATATGGGCGTTGTCCTTTGGTGAACTCGCGAGAGCCCTGGCAAGGCTCTTCTCCGCGTGTTTGAGGGAGGGGATATTTCCCCGGCGATGGAAGAGAGCCAATCTGGCCCTTCTTCCTAAAGTCGGGAAACACTCAAGCCCGGATGCGTATAGGCCGATCTGCCTGTTGGACAAAACTGACAAGATGCTCGAGCGCATCATCGCTGACCGTCTCGTCCGGCACTTGACGGAGGTAGGATCTGACTTGAGCGAGTCCCAATATGGCTTCTGCGAGGGAAGATCCGCCGTGGACGCGATTCTGCGTCTGCGCTCTCTCGCGGAGGGTCATAGTGCAGAGGGCAGGATGACGTTGGCGGTATCCTTGGATCGCCAACGCGTTCAACACCTTGCCCTGGGGATGTATTCGTGGGGCCCTGGAAGATTTCAGGGTCCCCGAGTACCCGAAAGGACTCTGAAAGGATAGTCGGGGACTACCTCCGCGATCGAGTGCTGTTGCACCCGGGTCCGGATGATCAGACGCAAGCCAGACTCGTCAATAGAGGGGTTCCGCAGAGGTCCGTGTTGAGCCCCCTCCTGTAGAGCCTCTCTTACGACAGGGTCCTCGTTGAATGGTTGCCCCCGACTGTGATCTCGTCTGCTACGCAGACGATACGCTGGTCGTGGTTGAGGGCAACAGTTGGCGGGAGGCGTGCGCGAAGGCGCGCCTTGTGGTGTGGCGTATAAAGACAATTGGGGTAAAGGTGGCGCTCCAGAAAACGGAGGCCGTCTTTCTGCACGATGGCGTGGGGTGTCGCCCGAGGCCCAACTGGCTTTAGGGGGAGACACCTAGATATCCGTGGGGCCGCGATTCAAGTATTTCGGCTTCTGGATTGATGGCACCTGGGGGTTTAGGGAGCACTTTGCTCATCTGACCCCCAAAGTGACCAGGGCCTCCGCAACATTGGGTAGTTTATTGCCCAACCTTGGGGGTTCGGGAGGCGCCGTCAGGCGCCTCTGGTGTGGGACGGGGCAGGCCATGGCTCTTTACAGGGCCCCGGTCTGGGCTGAGAGGGCCAGGGACGATCGCCATATCAAGGATGCGCTTTGGCGCATCCAGCGTCCCATGGCCCTCAGGGCGGCGTGCGACTATCTCAGACAGTGCGGCCCCAGTCTTGGCCGGCCTCACCTCGTGGAAGTTTGTCGCGCGTTCGCACGCCGAAATGTATCGACGTGTGCGCCAGCTTTGGGGGGGAGGATACCATCAGTTACGGTCAGGACCAAATATCAATTAAGGTGCCAGGTTCAACGGATCCTCCTGGTGAAGTGGCGTCGCCACTTTGCCGTCGAACAGGCTCACGTGGGCCGGAGGACCGTTGAGGCTATTGCTTTTCTCTTGTCAGAGTGGACAGAAGGGAGCAAAGGTGTCTCCTGGATGACACAGGTACTCACCGGACATAGTTGTTTCGGTTAGTAGCTGCACAAGATCGGCAAAGAGGGCACTACTTCTTGCTACCAGTGCGAGGCAGAGAGGGACATGGCGCAGCGTGTGCTGGCAGCAGTCAGTGCTATGCTGAAGAGAGAGGTCAAGTGAAGAGCGGTGGCCTCCTTCTGAGAGACAGTTATGTCCCGGAAGGAGGCCGCCGCGAGAAGAAAAGAGATGGGGTAGGTTGGGTATCGCGTCCCCGTCCGGCCGCGAAGGACTCGGGCCCCGTCATTTTCGCCGCTTTCGGCGTTCCCCCGCCGCTCCTTCGTCGCCCCATAGATGAGGTAGGATGACGGTAGAGGAGGGGGGGGAAGTTTTTTATTCTCCTCTCCACTCTCTCTAGTATGAGGTAGGGAAAACTAGGGAGTTGGGCGGCTCATTGGAACCGCAAAGATAGCTTCCCCTTTTCAAGGGGAGTAGGATGGACCCCGGGTGGACGGCGGGTCACTACGGCGGCCCGTGTGATCTTTGCACCCGGAGCCGAGGGTGCGAGATTGGGATCCTCGCCCCGAGTCTCGCACCCCCTCGCATATTCCCAATCAATGAAAGGAGAGCAGGCTGTGGGAGAGGTGGTGTTCCTCCTGCGGCCTAAATTAATTGGTACGACCGGGCCGGGGAATATGTTAAGTTTCCCGGCCGCATGGCGGTGGTGATGATTACAAGGGTCATTGTCAGTGCCGCAGGTAGCTCATGCCCGGGGGGAGCGTGGAAGATTATGCGGCTGGCAATACCCACGCTCCCCCCATTCCAATGGGCAAGGTCGGACACCCGGAGGAGTTTTAGTGGGTAATCCCCCGGCAGTCAAACGGAGGTGGGTTAATCCCACATAATCCTGCCTCAACCCAAAGAGGCGGGATATGCGTAAAGGCATTTCCCTTCCGTAAAAAAAAGGTATCAAATCGATTTAGAGCGAACCCGATAGCTGGAACTGATGCTGCAATGGTGAAGGCGTCCATGACTACAAGCACAGTTAATTATTTTTTATTACATGTAATATGTATATTTTATTTTGTGTTATAATTGTAAATGTAAACTATACTTACCCGTTCAAGTTCCACTGAAAATACCCACATAGCAAAAATAAATCCGAGGTATGTCCATCGGATATATCTGGAGGGATTTTCAGATATCCAAAGTTTATCCGTGTAAAACCTAAAGATTTATTTAGAATGTACTGAGGATGTCTATATGTCCGATTATATTAGTCCGATATAAGATATCTATGTGACATCTTAAAATGAATATAGGATGTCTAATTACATAACGAAATTCTATCCCAATAATATCCACTGGATGTTTGTAAATGTCTTTTGTGCTATCTTAGGTTGATCGATATAAAATAATTAAATATACAGGATAACTCATTTTAAATGCCGATATTTAAAATATTTTGAAAAAAATGCATAATATTGAAAAATAATATTTTGAACAAAGTTGTTTTATTTTAAAAGAATAATAAATCAGTTTGTATTACCAAGATCAATGTTATTAAGATTTTTAAAAATAAATGCCCCTATTTTTTACTGAATATTTTATTGTAGCTGATATCGAGATATCAAAACATTAGATACATGTCTCTCAAGTGATATACATAAAACGATCCGTGAATGGCGGAACATTATACCCATACAGCACAGAAAGGTTGCAGACATATTGCAAAATAATTTTATTGAAACATTGTAACATTAGTCGCTCTTTGCAACTTTTATATAATCATCGTGACTAAAATTTAAATGCGAGATAGATAGTACAATTCACGCCTCATAGCGGTAAACGAACAAACTAACGATTACCAAATATTGATTTTTGTAATGTTTTGGGGAAGTTGCTGTAACATTATTATTCAATATTACAATTACACATTCCTGTAATGTTTAATAAATATTTTTTTGCAAGATTGTAACATTACTGTAATGTAACTGCAATGTTCTGTGCAGGTCCTGTATGGGTAGTTTTATATATTATTATATTTTTATAATACTAATTTATTTAACTTACAATTTGAGATAATTTATGTGCGTTTAATTTTCGTCTCCTGTTATATTATCCTGTCACATCCATTCACACACATTCATTCATTTTTTTTAATCGGCCGCAGTACCAAAATGATGCCGGATTATTCGATTAATATTCTGATTTCTGATTATAGGGATCGGCAGACCGACAACTGTACATGCATGCATGCGCAAAAGTACGCATGTGCGTACAAGCGTGTGCACAATTAATATATAGATACAATAAAAAGTATATAGATAAAATAAAAAATTTTTTTTACTTTTCAATGTAGATAAAATAAAATTGACAAATACTTTAACAAAATAATAAGTAAAAAAAATATATATGTAATAATTAGAAATATCCTCAAGTAATCTTATGGATGACTCATTTAGTCTGAGTTTGGGATAATGTCGATCAAATTAGGATATTCTATGGATATCTTATGCTATAATGGATTAGATGTCCAAGACATCCTGTGGACATCTTAATATTGGCTATTGACGGATGTCTCAAATCAGATTTATAATGGACATAAAATGGACACAAAATAAATGTTCATAGGACATACTGTGGTATGTTATTCCTGGAAATTATATTCTGAGAGAACGATCTTTGGCTGGTCATTTGTGGTAAAGTTATTTCCTGTAAATAACTCAAATAAAATAAGTTTTAAAAACATGTTAAAGTAAAATACCATATTATTTTAGAAAAAATTATTTCTCGTATCCTAAAGTCTTCATCTTGATTTATTCTTTTATTCGTTGATGGTTGAGAGACATTCATATTCGTAATACTTCTGAAATGATAAAAAATTATAACAAAAATGTTTACGTAAAATACCATATGCATAATAATTCTAATAAAAGTAAATTAATTTTCTATGGTTTCCCATATGTTTCCCTAAATAGTTGAGATTCTCAAAGAGAAACCACTTTGGTCGAATAGACTTTCCAGCACCACTTCTGGTTTCTTGTTCTCGCAACATTTTTTCTTTATTAACGAAGGCGTGTCTATCGCATTTGGCAATCTGATACTGAAAACATAAATACACATTATTATTTAATCACATGAAAGAAAATAGTAATAGATAGTTTCATGCATAAAGTATGGTTAAATATGTTTTAGCATAGTAAATTATTTAAATAGATTGTAAATAGATGTTAAATAAATTGTAGGATAAAAAAAATTAAAATAAATATTTTAAATCATATCCAGTAAACTTATTGAGGAAGAACTCTGTAACAGTCGGATTTTCCGAGCGCTGTTGCGGGATAGCTCGGCCGAGATCAGGGCTCGGAAGGTATAGCAAGTATCGCAAGGCGTTAATAAAATAAATAGTGTGTTTATTTATGTCAGACTGCGGGGTTACAAATGTGTATGGGTGTATAAATGTGCGTGAAT
>JBCEZW010000120.1:11501496-11567318 GCA_039654385.1 Cataglyphis altisquamis
TATATTATAAATTATATATATAATATTATATATATATATATATATATATATATATATATAGAGAGAGAGAGAGAGAGAGAGAGAGAGAGAGTGTCCGCGTGCGTGCGTGCGCATGTGTAAATTAATAATAATATATATAAGTTAACAAAAATTAGTTTAATTAATTAATAATTAAAAATTTAATCGTTAATTGCAAATAAATTAATTGTTTTAAATATATAATCATAAATAAATCAGTGAACTATAAATATTATTTTAATTAAAACTACAAATATTGATTAAGCAATTATCTTTATTAAATTTAATATTAAATATATAATGAATTATAGAGAGTCTATATTATTAATACTAATTTTGAATATGAAGATAAAATATATGCAAAAATATATGCAAAGTATAAATATTTTGTTCTGTTGTACATCTATTAATATTTCTTCATATTAGATTCTATTGATAAAAAATATGTGCCAAAATGAACAAATTAAAGTTTTTATTCCTAATAAATATTTTTAGCATGAAAATTATTTCGGACCAAGCATTTGTTCAGGTCTAACCCACTGATCAAACTGTTCCGCCGTTATTCCATGTTTTAAAGCAGATTCTCTTAATGTAATTTTTTCTTTATGCGCATACTGAGCAATTACACCAGCCTAAAATAAAAAAATTATAAATATTTAATAATTAATATTTTTATAAAAATATTTATTATATATTTTTACAAAATTATTTATTATACATAAATATAAAAAAATTTTTTCTTTACATATTTATGCAGAAAAATATAAATATAAATATATAAAAGAGGAAAAAATATGTACCTTATCATAACCAATATATGGATTTAATGCTGTGACAAGCATTAAACTTTCATCAACATTCCGTTTTATATTTTCAATATTTGGAACAATACCTTCAATACAATTTTTTACGAAATTGGCGCAAACATCACCTAAAAGTCTTGCGGATCTTAAAGCATTGGCAATGATAACCGGTTTAAAAACATTAAGTTCAAGCTGACCATTACTGCCACCGATAGTTATCGCCACATGATTACCCATTACTTGACAGCATACCATAGCCACTGACTCACATTGTGTAGGATTCACTTTTCCAGGCATAATAGAACTTCCAGGTTCGTTTTCTGGAAGAGATAACTCGCCTAAACCACATCTGGGTCCACTTCCAAGAAGTCTAATATCACTTGTGATCTACATAGATTATATTTGTGTAGAATATAAAGATATCCGTGTAGAATATAATTTATTAAAATATATGTTTTTGTAGTAATTATATATATAAATATGTACTTTCATGAGAGAAACAGCAACTGTATTAAAAGCACTATGTGCTTCGACAATATCATCATGCGAAGCCATAGCTTCAAATTTATTTGGAGCAGGAACAAACGGTAAACTAGTGAGTTGCGCGATTTTTGCAACTGTCTTTTCCGCAAAACCTTTTCGTGCATTTAATCCAGTTCCGACTGCTGTACCACCGATACCTAATTCATATAATCTTGGAAGTGTATCTTTCACTCTTTCAATACCATTTTCGACCTGCATGGCATATCCTTTAAGACAAAATTAAATATTTTAATACATTTGCGAAATGTTAAAATTAATGAGAATATTTTGCATAAATATTTTGCTAAAATTTAAACCTGAAAATTCTTGACCCAATGTTAATGGCACCGCATCTTGCAAATGCGTTCTACCAATTTTTATAATGTTTTCCCATTCTTCGCACTTTTTTCTTAACGCTCTACACAAACATATTAAGCCTGGGAGTAATGATTTATGAATCTCTAAGGCAAGAGCTACATTCATAGCTGATGGTACTATGTCATTGGTACTTTGTGACATATTAACATGATCATTTGGATGCACAGGTTTTTTTGAGCCAAGTTCACCACCAAGTATTTCTATTGCACGATTGGCAATAACCTAAGCATTTTTAAATTTTCTTAATAAAATAAACATTTTATGATAATTTCAATAGTCTGTAATATACTAATTTAATAATAATATAATTAAAATTAAAATAATATTTAACCTCGTTGGCATTCATGTGGGTTTGTGTGCCTGATCCAGTTTGCCAAATAATTAGAGGAAAGTGATTATATAACTTTCCATTTATTACTTCATCTGCAGCTTGACAAATGGCATCGGCAATTTTAGGGTCCAAATCATATTCTTTATTCACAGCTGCAGCAGCTTTCTTTAGTATACCCAAAGCAACTATTAGCCTGAACTGGAAAATTATTTATACTAATTATATCAAATATAAAAAAAATATAAAAAAATGCATTTAAATTTATAATATTGCTATTTCTTACAGGTATACGCTCATATGTATCACCAATTGGAAAATTTACTACTGTCCGAAGAGTTTGAATACCATAATATTTATCTGCAGGTATTTTCATTTCTCCAAATGAATCTTTTTCAATTCTATAACTTTTGCATGTCTGCTCCTGCATAATACATATAATTGTTTATAATAATAATATTAAAATATATTGTGTGTTATGATATATTGTTTATAATAATAATATTAAAATATATTGTGTGTGTTATAACATATTAACAAATTTATAATATTCATATAAGAATTAAGTTGAAACTATCCACCATTATTAAAATTATAAAAGATAAGTAAAAGATATTGAATATATAACCATGTAGTAACAAAAACTTTTAGAAGAGTCAATAGAATGTAGAGGTCTCTAATATCTCAAAGATGATAGTAAAAGGATATGTAAATGCACAAACATATATTATTAGATATGTTCATATACGATTCTTAAAAATGTGCAAATATAATAAATTTAAGATTTAAATCAAATCGAGATTTTACTAAGAGTTGAGACTAGATAAAATTTTTAATATTTATTCTTGTATAATATAATCGAACATCTGTACATCTTACTGTAATGCTTATATATTATGCTTATATATTATTATTTATAAGTTATTTTTAGAATCTTAATTTGAATTGCTAACATTCTCTTACTCCTACCGTGCACTTGGATGTACTTATGACAAGAAATTTTATATTCGGATACACATATAACAAGATACTTTCGGAATCTCGATTTAATTCTTATGAAACTTTCCCATATTATTCGATTCGATATTTGCAGATAATCTATTTATAGTATTTATACAAATATATTTAGTACCAAATAATTTTAAGAGTATTATATATATATATATATATATATAGCACATGCATAATTGTTATTTTAGTTTTATTGGACTATCTATATTTAAATGTCAATACATATATCACTCTTAAAATTATTCTGTATTAAATATATTTGTATAACATCATAGTGGTAGTTTTGATTATCTGCAAATATCGAATTAAATAATGTCAAAAAATTTCTTTGAAATTCCGAAAGTATTTTGTTATAAATATATCCGGGTAAAATTTTTAAAATTTTTTAAATATATATATATATATATATATAAAACTTACGAGATTATATAATTCATCAAAGATAAAAATAAATTAATATATTATACAGCGTGATGATATAATTTCGTAAGTTTTTAATAAAAACAATATGATACATAAGTTTTTAATAAAAACAATATGATACATACATATTTATGTGTCAATCTTATCAATATCACTTTTATATAACTCTGAGTTTTATGAAAAATGCTAGAATATTTTAAAATAGAAAATTTTTCCAATTTTTTTAGACAAAATTTAATTACTAAGCAAATTAGATTATATAAGAAGATTAATATTTTTCAAAATAATTTGTACCTTATTATTCATAATCGAAGTGGATGTATATAATCTTAGTGATGAACAAGCCGTTAACTTTTTCAAATGGCTCAAGTTGTTTTTAGAGAAATGGCATTTCAATATATTCAATATCATCTTTTTCTGACAATTTGTGTCCAATTTAATGAATATTAAACCAAAGACTAAATTGGACTAAATAAATAAGACAAGAATTATAACGCAGACTGTTTAATGTCATGAACTTAGTCATGAAACATATAACGAGTTGGTCGCCTAGACAGCGATTTTGAAATTTTTTATTATTTCCTTATTCTTATTATTTCTATCAAACTTTTTACAAATCACAATCACAGAATGATTTTGGGATAAAGTTCCGAAAAGTACTCATCCCCGATTTTTTTGAAACTTAGTATTCTTACGTATTTTAACGCACTGATTACGAATATCATATTGAAAATTGGCGACTACTTGATATTCATGGTAAAAATTATAAAAAATCCATAAAAATTATAGTTTCTTACGTTTATCTCAGTAAATACAAAAAAATAATGATAAATGTTTTAGACAAAAGTTTTAAATCTCACAGAGATAAACATTTTAGATTCTATACATTTTCACCGTACGAATAGTTTTCGAAGAAATGGAGTATAAAGACAGTAACAGCGTTAACATAAAAATCCTAACTTTAGAGTGTTTTTCAACTATGAGTCCCCTCGCCTCTCACAAACCGGGGTACTTTTTTGCACACACACACACCACACACACACACACACACACACACGGAGGGAGGATATAAGGGGGAGCCGAAAGCCCCTTCCCGCACCCATCCCGTCGGTAGGCAGGGTGGACCTTGCTTTACAACTTACAAAATACATGCCACCAAGTTGCAGACCCATGTGGAACTTCGCTTCGCATGGAAAAATGTATGTGTGGGAACAGTAGGTTCCGCTTCTCTGCGGGGGGCTCCACTATCATAAAACTAGACAAATAGGTTTGCGTGAAACCTTTGCGTGGAAAGTTGCAAACGCATGCGGAATCATGCAAAGTACATGCTTAGATGGCAGGACAGATATAAGATTTAGAGTCCATCATTTTTGTCGAAAACTATTACTCGTACGGTAGAAATGAATAAAACATAAAATGTTTATCTCTGTGAGATATAAAATTTTTGTCTAAAAATTTATGATGATTTTTCATATTTGAGATAAACGTAAAAAATATATATATAATTTTTATGGGTTTTTCATGGTTTTTGCTGTGAAAATCAAGTAGTCGCCAATTTCACATTTTCACTATGATATTCGTAATCAGCGCGTGAAAATACGTAAGAATACTAAGTTTCAAAAAAATCGGGAGTGAGTACTTTTTGAAACTACGCTCTGATTTTTTATCTTAATGTATGAAAAATTAAATTAGTAAATATATCGGCTGTAATTCTAAAAAAATTGTCATATAATTCAGTAAAAATATGTAAAAAATACTCCCATAGACAATATATGAATAATAAATATATATTAAAAAAGATTTTTGGCGCAAATATAAAAATTAATTAAAAAAAAATAACTAACATAATTAAAATTAATTAAGATAAGATAATATATTAAAATGATAAGACAATAATTAGTTGAAAAAATTATATATTATGGTATAAATTCCTAATGTACAAATATCTGAAATCTATAAAAAAAGACATCAAAGATGTAAAGTAAAAAGCTCTAAATATCTTCTCCAACTAAAATAATTTTTTACAAAAATGAGTCGCAAACATTTTCAGAACATTTTTAAAATATTATCTTTCAAAAATTATTACTATACAAAAATTATTTATAAATTATATTATAACAAATTGATTTCGGTAATTGTTTACATTATCTTACACCTCACAAAGTCGTAACCGTTGTACAGATAGCACGTATAGTCTTTACTCGTCCGAGCGACTATTTTTCCGCGGAAACTACGTGATCTCATTATACTCGTGCGGCATTCAGCCACTGCGTGGCTTCACATTTTTGGGGTATTATTACCGTATTCGCGTAAATTTGTAATAAATATTTTTAAACCGTTAACACTTAGTTACAATATTTCTACACTGCCTTTGTTTGATTCACTGCATTCCTCTCCCCCCTCACTATCCTAACAAACACCTTACAATATCTTACAACACCTTACAACAACTTTTTAATGCGAAGTAAGATTCCATATGAGTTTATAACTTGCTACTTTATATTTACGCATTAAAAATTATATACGTGGAGACAGTATGTCCCTCCTCTCTGGAGCAGGACTCCACTATCAAAAAACTAGACACATAGATTTGCGCTGCACCTTGCTTCGCGTGGAAAGTGGAAAAATCCAAAAAAACATAAACACGCAAGTAAGATATAGTGAAAAAATTATAGAAATAAATATGAAAATTATGAAACTTCAAAATCGCATATCTCTGAAATCAGAAGAGAGCGCCACAAAATTAAAAGTGCGTGTGACATAGGAATGTGTCCTCTATGATATAAAAATAAAAACAATCTGTAAGATGTAAGTTAATGTAAAGAATGAAACTACCGAAAAAGCATTAAAATTGTGAAATTTTAATTTGTTTTTTGGGGGATTGGGGATGATGAGGGATGAGCGCCCCGACTGATTATCATTGTTAGAATCACAATAAAGATTTTTTTAAAGAGATCTGATCATATTTGTCAAAATTCGGAAAAGATCTTATTCGAAATAATTACCTTATATTGTATTAATGTATGACGTAAATATATATTGTTTTGCTCAACGTAAACCGCAAGAAGGCGGTGATTTCTTTCATCTGGAAAAAATGTAAAAAAATTGTTATCAATTCAAAGGTTTATTAAGGTTTATAATAAACATTGTAATGATTAAAAAACCCAAGAATAATAATAAAAATTGTTTTTCTCAAAATATTTTACAAATATATTAAAATATTATAATTTTGTGTATGTCATCTTAAATATACATACATTTATTTAAAGAGACATATATACCTGTTTAAAACTTCAAAAAAAGAGTATATTTTTTAGATTTTTTGCAGTGCAACGATTTAATAAGAACTTTTCATCTTTTTCCGATATTAATACAATATTACTAAATACTTAAATAAAAATGTTTAGCTTGAAAAATATGTATTTTTAAAGTTATGTGAATATTTGCAGATTTATATATTTTCATGTGCGGTATGCCTTTTTCTAATTTCATTTTTTTGTTATAAACAAAAAAAATAAATTAAAAAAAAAACGAATGTTGATATTTTTTTATTTTTCAAAATTTCAAAAAACGTTTAGATACCAGATAGCTTAATATATTTAATAAAAAAAACTTGTATTTTTTATTTCAGATACATTACTCAAAAGAAAACAGGAAATACTTTTCATACTCTAAAAATTGGACTAAACATTTTCAAACTACTGAAACTCGATAAAAAATCATCGTAGACACAAAATTAAAAAAGCCTTTTGAAGCTTGAAGTTTTAACTTTAACACTACCGGTCATTTTTTAAAATATCTTTGTCTTCCTTATTCTATGTTGTAAAAAAGAACACATTGTTTTGTCCCTTAAAATTACGTTTGTTTAATTAATCTGCAGCTCGATAAAAAAAATTTTTTGAAAAAATCAAATGAAATTCCATAAACTACAACATTTTGCCTACAAAATACTTCTTTTAAAATTTTCCTACAATTTTTTTGACCGAGTTACATGAGTTTGAAGCTAAACCTGTATTTTTTAAAAATAAGAAAATAATAAAATTTTGTAAAATTACCGATATCACATTAAAGTTGAAATTTCAAGCTTTAAAATTCTTTTTTAATTTTTTTATCTACGATGATTTTGTTGAACATTTTGACAAAATGTTGTAGTTTATGAAACTTGAGTTAAATTTTTCAAAAAAAATTTTTTTATCGAGTTGCAGAATGTCAAAAATATATGATTTTAAGAACAAAACAATCCTTTTTAAAACACAGAACAAAAAAGATAACAATATTTAAAAAAAATCATCGATACTTTATTAAAGTTGAGACTTCAAGCTTTAAAATGCTTTTTTAATTTTGTGCTTACGATGATTTTTGATTGAGTTTTAAAAATATCAGCTGTTTGAAAAAATAATAAACAAACGTTTTCATGCGCTCCGTAAAATTGGAGGAGTTTTAAAATTTGCATAATTTTAAAAAAAATTCTTTTTTAAAATGAAAATTTTCATTTAAATAGTTAGTAATAATATTGTATTAATATTTTTAAAAAATTTTAAATTATATTAAAAAAATTAAAAACGTTTATCAAATCGTTGCGCTGCAAAAAAATTTAGAAAATATTCTTATTTGTCGAGGTTTTAAACGGGTATGTCCTCTTAAATACATATATGTTTATTTAATAATCTATAACTAAAATAACGGAGTAAATGATCATTTCCTCCGTTAGCCCAGTTACAAATTATTGTTTATCGAGGAATTCTTTGTATTGTTTTATGTCTATTTAATGAATATAATATACACAAAATTATAATATTTTAATATATTTGTAAAATATTTTGAGAAAAACAATTTTTATTATTATTTATGATTTTTGTATCATTACAATGTTTATTACGAACCTTAATATACTTTTGAATTGATTACAATTTTTTATACATTTCCTTCCTGACGAAAGAAATCACCATCTTCTCGTGGTTTACGTTAGTCAACAATATGTATGCCGTACATTAATACAATATAAATATAATGAAAATAACAAGAATATAATCTTCAACAATATCCATAAATTTGAATATTAATTTACTATTGTTATTTTTTTAGAAATAAAAAATTGTTTTTAATAAAAAGGAGTACATATTGGTCAAGATAAATGGATTTGTATATCTAAAATATTGTTACGTCCGGTAGACTTTACAAATATTCCTTTTTTTTTCTCTCTTCTCTAATATATAAATTATTGGGTGCTGCAGACCGCATGGTTGTTTTCTTTCATAGAAAATCTGTTAGCGACATAAATTTACGTTCTAAGAAATACTACGTCCGACAGAAAAAATAAGCAGGCGAAATCTGGGAAGCAGGACTGTGTAATCTCACTGTCGAAAGTCAGCGGATCTATAAATTTAACGTTACAATTCTGAAAGTTCGAGAATTTTAAACAAAAGATAACAGACGGTCAAGCGTTAGAAATATAAAACCATGTGGAAGTGAACGACAAACAGACAGCGAGATATGCAAGCTCAAGCTCAAATATCAGACCCAAGAACTCTAAGCAAAAAGTAGAGCGAGGTCCAGAACAATGCATAGACGATCCGGAGTCGAAAACTCGCGACACTTGACACCACATGCTTGCCTGCCAGACCACCCTCTTACGTTATCTGTTTATCATAAATTTCAAGTGAAATGTCAACCTAGGAGATCAAAGCAAACTGGGGATGACTCAATCCGTAAAATGAAAGCCTCACCCTCACCCGATAGCAACTACTCTCCATTGGTCAAAACTCAGCAAAGATCTTCACCAATACCTATGATCTAAGAATCTAGAGCAACGCCCTAGGAAAAATCGGAGGGCGTGATTAGAAACAACTATTCGTTAAAATAGACTAACAAACCAATGGAGAAGAGGAGCAAAAGGGCTTAATAAACGTCGGACAAGACCACGCGATACACTCTCTAACGTTCTCTAAAAGTTAATCAGTCTTCCTACTACATACTCCGAGATACTTGGTCGGAATTATACCCAAGTACATCGTGTGCTCGCAAAATCACTTTCCGCCACAGTGTATTCCGAGGCAATATTTATCCGAGTGCATTTAGTGTCATTAAGACTTTGTAAATCAATCAAGAATCCTACCGTGAGCGCTGAGAGAATCAACCTTCCCCCTCGACGAGCTCAAGAGCTAAGGTCTACCGGATTCCGTTTTTTTAACCAAGTATCATCGCACTCAATAAATAGTAAGTGCTTAAACTCTTCAATTAGATAGTCCAAAATAATTCTTGGTTAACCATCCAACTAAAAATCTTATTTATTCTCGGAATCCTATCGATCGTCAACAATTTAGAATTATTATTAAGATTAAATTATTATTATTACGTTTCTATTCTACTTCCCATACTTCCGAAACTCTTTATCAGTTACTCAGGGTCGTCCGCGTTTTGCGGAGCTACCCGTGACTCTCTTATTATCTCTCTCTTATTATTCAGTTACTCAGGGTCGTTCGCGTTTTGCGGAGCTACCCGTGACTCTCTCATAATCTCTCTTTTATTATTCAGTTACTCAGGGTCGTTCGCGTTTTGCGGAGCTACCCGTGACTCTCTTATTATCTCTCTATTATTATTTAGTTACTCAGGGTCGTTCGCGTTTTGCGGAGCTACCCGTGACTCTCTCATAATCTCTCTCTCTTATTATTCAGTTACTCAGGGTCGTTTTGCGGAGCTACCCGTGACTCTCTCACTCTCCCTCTCTATCAACTATCAAGTTTGTTGCAAACCCCAAGAATTATTTTGGATTTCTTTATATCCCCGAACCGTTTTTTTTTATTTTTTTTATTTATTATTATATCCTCCCTCAGTGGAAGGAGTAAATTGGAAACGTTCCTCCCGTGCGTCGGTCAAGCGTGCGCGTAACCGTCGGAATAGACGGCTTAGGAAGAGGTTGGCTCGGGCTCAGGCGGAAATTAACACCTTAGGCGATATTAACGTTAATATAAATATTAATGTATCCACGGCTGACACTCCTCGCTCCCCTACTCCAGCTACTTCTCCACGCCTCTCTACCCCTTTAAGATCGGAGTCGCCCACCTCCTCAATTATTATCCTAAGTGACTCCCCCTATTCTTCCCCTTATCACCCCTCTTACCAGGACGACCCCCTCGAACTACGGGATTTCGACAACGAACCAGAGGGAGTATTCTCAGGGACCGAAGACTCGTCTCGGTCCGAACGGGAACCGTCACCCCACCGACAAAGCTTTTCCGAGGATCACTTCTGCCACCGGATATTGGGGCAGTTCCCCCCTATTTACGACTTACTTCCGGACGACGCCATCTGCATAGGGCCCGGCCCGGTGGACCTCGAGGAGTTGCGGACGGCATTAACAGAGGGCCTGCCCGATAGCATAATCCCGTGGTTCGTCCCGGGGTATAAACATCCTGTCGCTGTTCCCATTGAAATCCTGTGGAGACAATTCCCCCCTTCTACATTTATCCTAAAGGAAATCCAGTAATAAACACATAAACACACTAAGACCCATAATAAAAAAAAATAGTTGAAAAAAACAATGTATATTAAGTACTATATTAAGCTAAGGACAATGTTTAATTAGATAATATCAATAATTTGTTCTCGTGTTCTCATTTTATTACAAAATAAATGTGAAAATTTGACATATAAAAAATATTCTTGTTAACCCGTTCCCTATCTCACATCCCGAGATCGCACAAGGTCCCGTCCCAGGTAATAAGGATTTAATTCCTTTACCGAAAAGGGGACCACCGAACAAACGGCCTGACCGAGTAAAAGCGACTCTTCCGGTCGTTGACCTGTCTCAGGCCCCGGTCAATTCGTTCGTCTCCGAGACACTCGTTGTCTAGCGTTTGTCTAGCGGAGTTAAATAGGTTACGCCCTCCCGCTGACTCTGACTCTAAAGGGTCTGGACGTAACAATATGTATCATAAACGTATATATATATATATATATATATATATACATATATATATATATCTAACCGTAAGATATATTTATTAATATATATCTAATCATAAGATATATTTATCGATATACTTAAAATCTAACTATTATTAACATTATTATTATTATTATAATTATTAGGGTTAATTTTATACAATATTAAGTTTATATAAGTTTATATAAGTTTATAAAAAATAATTAATGGAAAAAATTAATCATAAACGCACGTCGCACATCGCATAATCAACTCGTCAGCTCGAGATTTCGAAGATAGCCACGTTGTAACTTAAGAAGTTTATAACTTAAGAAAAAGACAAAAAATGATATATCTGTCTTCTTTTATAGCCGAAGCTGACCGAGCATCGAGGGCATACGAACGAGACCTCATGCTTTCGTGTACATTGCCAGTCTATCCCCCCCCCCCCAAAAAAAAAACTGTCAGCATGCTGTTGCGTTTGCATCTGGCAGTTCTGCTCTGGAGTTCAAATCGCTTGACGACCTGGTTGTTACGCAAAAATTATACTAAAGTGTAAGGAATCTGACATAACTCATACATCAAAATACGAAATCACGACGAGAATGACAGAATGATATAGACCCAGACGCTATCGCGCGTGGTTTATGGATAACTTCCGGCGTCATACTTTTCGTTGGAATGGTTAGAAAGTTGGCCACATTTTCCTGTGTTCTCTCTCGCAGCGATCACCAGCTCTTTTTTGCTCAATCCGAGCTGCAACGATCGCTCTCTCTTTTTTTCTTTTATTCTTCAATCTGTACGTCTCATACAGTTGTTGTTTCATTAAACACTCATATCAGTTTGATCTCGAGTCCCGGGCTCCAGTATCTTACAGGAGCGATTCAGAATGCCTAGAGACTAGTTAAAGATGCGTATTATCGCGATCAATTACATGAAACCATGCGCGCTCAAAATCGTATCGAGGATACACGCACTTCCAGTATAACAATAATTTGTCGGATCGTTGCGGAGGCTCACATGGTCCGTTTCGACCAAAAGCATAGCTGAGGCTCTTGTTTCTATCTATACAGAGTATCCCACCAAAAGTAGCCACCCCCTTTTATCTTTTAAACTAAAAGAAATAGACCAAAACAAATATATATCAAATTAAATTCAAAGTGAACTTTATTGTGAGCATAGTGGTTGCTTCTAAAAGTTATCTGTGTTAACAAACAGAGAAGTATGCATTTTTTTATAATAATGAGTAGGTGTGTGAAGTAGTCTCTGGTTCAATTCGCATTAAGATCTTGTAATAAGAGTAAGAGAGGTGAGATATACGAAGAAATAAGATATCTCAGAAGGGGAGTGACGGCAGAGAGGAAAGGCGGGCGGGGTAAGTATGGCAAGGGGTGTTCGGGGAGAGGAGAGTGAGGTGAGTGCGAGATCGATGGGCGAGGGGGATCCAAGAGGAGGAGAGGAGGAGATTGTTTCAAGGTCGAGCCTGTGATTTTCGGTTATCGGCGCGGCTTAAAGCGCGAGCGACATTCTCGAGGACGAGCCCGCGGTTTTCGTTATCGACGCCGCTTAGAGTGCGCGATGCTTTTGAGGACGAGCTGCTGATGGTTTTTCGTTATCGCGCGCGATCTATTAATAATCGCTCGAGTGAAGGAACGGCGTGTTGGAAAATGATCAAATGTATAAATTTCGAGAAAGAGCGTTTTTTTATTTTTCGTTTATAATATGTGATATATAATATGTGATATATAATGTGATACATATTTTTATTTTTTATAATAATAAATAAAATAATAATGCGAGTAAATAATAGCGCAAGCGTATCATGGTTCTCCAAAGAGCCTGTAGCTCGCAATTGATCAGCTCATTGCGATCGAAGTTCTCGCTGTCGCGTATTGCCGCGGGAACGTGCGCGGGATCTTGAACCGTAGAGGAACCGTCGAGGGATCTCGATAACGTCGAGGAAACGAGCCATTTTGTTGTCGGTGTACGCGGTTAAACCGTTTAAGGATGTAACGATGCGGCTGACGCAATGTTCCAGATTTAACATGTATAAAATGGTATTTTTCGATATAGCTAGACGAATCTTGGATGTTTCGAGACGGAGAATTCGGAGATTGTTGAATCTGCCGAATCGGAGCGTCAATTGCCCTATGTGTATCGGCGCTGAGAGGCGCGACTCGTCGCGTTCGTCGACCTGGAAGTATGACAGCGTGAGCCGTAGATCAAGCAGCTCCTTCCACGTATCGGGCGTTAGCAAGATCTCTTTACTGTGACAACCTCCGAAAACGATTTCGATGAACGAGAGTCGGCTTACGTTAATGCTGATGTCCAGATGTATGTATGCCGTTTTTGTCAATGGGTAGTGTCTTCCTAAGATTCTGAGCGGTCGCACGATCACAACTTCCGCGTTGCATCTCGGCGTCCGATCGCGATCTTGTCTGAAAGTAGACGCGATTGATGAGAAAGAGAAAAAGCGTTAGAGTATTGTATAGAAACGATTGATATTTTTACTCGTTATCTGTTTTAGTTCTCTTAGCGTTTCCTTCGTTATTTTCGCGATTTCGCTCGGAGAGCCTCAATCGATCCTCGAACGAGTGCTGTTGTCCCATCATCGTGTACATCGTCGTTTTATTCTCTTCCTCGTTCGCGAGTTTCGGCGTTCGTCGTTGATAATGAAGAGAATGATTCAACCTTAACGGTTGAATAATTATATATTTGCGTATTAATCGCTCTTTCCTCTTTTCGCAGTTTTGCGTTTTATTTTTAAAAGAAGCGAGGAGTCGCTTCCGTCGTTCTCGTCGTTTTCGCCGGTTCTCTCGGTCACGTTGCTAAAACGATAGATGCGACTGAGAAGATCCCGCAATTATCGTAATAATCCGTCAGTTGGGCACTCAATACCGAGAACGTACAGGTCGAAGGGACCCGCCGAGATCACTGTATTCGTGAATTCGTTGAACGCGTAGAATTAATGTTTAGTGAAGAAGTATAGATTACCGTCGATGTGTCTGTAGGCCGACGTTGTCGTGGATGGTATTCCGGAAAATATATCCTGCAACGGTGTTTCGCGACCGCAATGCGGCATTCGTCGATCTCTGCTACTTTGTCGTCGTCGTAAATAACGTAGGTTCGTCCCGCGTGCGTGTTTATCGCGGCGTTGATCTTAGCATCTCGAGAAAGTCCGATATTATGAAGAAATTTCGGCCAATCCGTTTTTAATTAAAAACTAGAATACTCCGCGAGATAGATCTTATTACCCGCAAATAGCGCGAGATCGCCCGAAGATCTTTGATACGCGGCGGACAGCCGTGAAATTTTGCGGGAGAAATGTCGCATGTTCCGTTAGCATCATAGGCCTACCGTAGCGTCTCTCGATTAAATTGACCGACCACGTTGCGTTGGTCGGTTATGTACAAACGCCGATTCATTATCAAGGCCACGTCCACGCGTCATAAGGCGCAAAGATCCGCGCGAGAGGTCGGTCGGGGGTACGTCTATCATCGTAGGCGCTATGATGGTAGCGGACGTCGGAGTAGTCGCGGGAATCGTAGGGTGATTTCCATCTTCGTGAGATCCATATAGATTTTTTATAGCGAGAATATCTTCCATGCTCAGTTTAACTGAAAATTGTTCGCTGTCGGGTATATACAGAAACATCATCGAGTCGTTGCGCATACTGTGCTGCAGACCTAAAGCGTGGCCGATCTCATGAGTTAATAGTAGTCTATGAAACTTGTCAGAGGGATTTTTGTTAAGATAGACGTGTCACGGTTCCTCGTTGTCGACGTGCACCTCCGAGGTGAAGTCCGTCGCTCCGCTGGGAAAGAACGCGTGAGCGAGGCCTCCTCCCGGACCTTTAAACACCGTCGGACAGACGTTGCCGTTCTCACGATTCGCGTAGGTGTGGGCGCCCTTACGATACGATATTAATATATCGGAATGTAGCGAATTGCGACTGAATTTTAACGATGAACTCGCTGCCCATAGCGCAAATGACACTTCAGTTGTCCGCAAAAGTCTCTCGTTCGCCACTTGAAAATTCCACTTGAGACGCGTTTTCGGTCATTTCTTCGTGATCTTCCTGTGCGCGCGATCGAGAATGTCCGCTAAATTGCATCGTGGTTTGCACATGAGATTGAGCGTATCAATGTTTAATGCGCCATTACCAGGCAACTGGATAATATTCTTGAAACAGCGGAAGCGCGCGATGCAGAAACGTCGCTTTATCGGACGATAGCGATCCCCTGTCCTCCCTCAGAAAACCGTACGTTCGCAAGAAGTGGAGCGCCTCCGCCTTCTCCGGGTCGACGGGTGCCATGGACGTTGCGGCGACGCTAGGATGAGAAGAGCCGTTCTAGTAGTTATCGCATGAATCGAAGGAGAGACGCGAGGAACAATCTATCGCGAGATACCGCATTCGATTGATTCGCGTTCGAGGAAACGCCTATTTTTATTCTCGTCGATTTCAATGCAAGGTGGGAGGATATTTCGAGGAAAGAAAAGAGCGATAGACGCATCAATGACTCGTTCGAGAAAAAGTCTCTTTCGAGGGTGATAAATAGCGGTCGGGTATCCAGGATACGCGTTCTCTAGAAAATTCTCATTTTGTTTTTTTTATTGATTTTTATTTTTAATATATATTTTTAGAAAAAGTATTATAGCGAGAGAAAGAACGCGGTTTTGAACAGGAAATGAAATTGATAACGCGTGTCCACGTATTCGCATTCGTGCGTTAATTCTTATAAAATGCGCGATCGTTTCGAGAAACGTTGAAGTGTTTTCTCGTTCGAGCGAAGGAATAGTTATGGATCAGATAAATAAAATCGTTAACGCCGCGGAGTATATTAACATAGTTGGAGAATTAATAGCTGCAAAGGCGAATATTTTAGAAGATTTCGCCTCGGAGCTGCGCAAGAAGTGCGAGGCGTTCTCGAGAATAGTCCAGATTCTTTCAAAATTCAATTTCGATTGGAGGGAGACGTAGATACAGCGGAATAAATGTAAGTATTCGCGATTCGACGCGTTTTTGCGAACAATATTTTTTTTACTTTTTTGTTTTTATTCTAAACGGAGGATGGAGGACGCCATACAAGTGCGCGATACGCTTTATGATTTAATTAGTAATACGAAAAAGCTGGTCGCGCAAGCCGCGAATGTTTGAAAGGCGTTAGAGACTCGTGGTGATAACGTTAATGCGAATGATGACGTTACTGCGAATGATGACATTATCGCGAATGACATCATCACGATTTTTCTATGACGAGTGATAGCATTTAATAATAAAACAGTTATTAATATAATTTAACTATAGTTTTGTTTTTTCCATGATTTGAGCGAGAAAAAATTTTTATAGTTTTCTTTTATAGTTTTTTTTTAATAGTTATTAATATAATTAAGCGCAATTTGCATTAGGAAAAAATCTTTTCCGGCGCGCTGGTCGAGCGTATACTTTTATCTTTTTAAGTTAATTATCGCAACGCGATTGATAAAGCGTTTACCGCGACATTCGCATTTTAGTCTTTATAAGGTTCAAAACTTTTGGAGAAACGCTATAGTGTTTTTGTTCGTGTAATAGTAAAGTAAAAATTGTTTCATATGGATGTAATTAAAAAAATTCTTCGACTCGAATATTACGCGCTAAATGCGCGAGATACGCTATTCAAGTATTCTAATGTGCCGAAAACTAGACGAACGAGACAACTATTTAAGATGGAAATAATGAAAATCAATCAGGTTAAACGTTCGGCAAAACAAGAGCGAAAGGCCATTCTGAGCAGTTAAAAAATGATATAAAAAGAAAACATATTATTACGTCCGCCTTCTGTTTATCCGTCCCTGCGTGTCGCCTGCGATGATGGGCTATACCGTCTTCAAGAGAAGATTCCCTAACGTGTCGCTTAGAGAGATGTTTATAACAACAGCTGATATTTGGATGTTTTGAGCCGCCATCTTAGTCTCGGCAGATTCGATTCTGTGCGGACGTTTCCGCGATTGATTCCGTTTTCCTTTGTAACGAGTTTATCTGTTCTGTGTTCTGTCTTATATTAAAATTCCTTTTGTTATTTATAATAAGTGTCATTATTTACAGCGCGGAGCATGAGTGCGGATTGTGCGCGGTTTAATATCGAAGTCGACGCGCGGACGCAACAATATATTCATAGATATGGTGTCTAAAATCATCTATGTTGACAACGCTTTAATATTTATGCGAGATATGATTGTTAATTTAATCGGACAGTTGAAACGCGTGCTCGAAGATTGGGGCGAGATTCAGACATCTTCTTTCGCGACGAATCTTTTGTTGACGATGCAACCTTGAAGATCGCTGAAGATTGATATATCCATCGTCGTCGCTAATCAAAACTGAAATGTTGATTTTTTAGGTTTCCTCTTTTTATTCTCTCTCTACAATATTTTAGATTACTTTACACGATTCTGCGCACAATATTAGTGAGCGGATTATACTCCAATACTCGATCGTGAATAATGAGACAGTAAGCTGTAGTGTTAGAAAGAACGTTGTCCTTGCAGTCGAACTCTATTCGAACATCCACGATGGCGCTCTTGATGGATTCGTTCTGCCGAGAACAATCAATAATTATTATCGGATCATATGTTTTAAATTTGACTAGATTAATGAGCGCTCCATCTTTATTGCATCCAGTACGTTTTTTGAAATTTCGAGTACATGTCGTACAGTACAGCGATTTTATTCTTTTCAAAATTAAGATTCATATCGTCATAAGGATAAAAATCTGAATTAAGATACAATTTAAGGTCAATTTACAATCGTCAAACTGGGTCGGATCTTGAAGTAGAACGTTTTTCCTACCGGATTGCAATTCGAAGATAACTCATGGCGGTTTCTCGAGCTGCGTCGCTGCTTTGACAGCCCACGACGAGTGCTTGGTTGTACTTTGCAGAAGCGGAAACTCATAGAGATCCCACGAACGAAAAGCGATGCTTAAATATCTTCCGCTATCTAATGTACGCAATAGCGCCAATTTATTAATATCGTTTAACATTACGTGAGGCATTCGCCACTGTATCTTCAATAAAACAATCTTAGGTTCGTACAAATCGCGCGATTCGAGACAATTGTGATCTTTGCGCGCTCGTATTAAGAAGTGTTTGTGTCGCGCGGTGATTACGACGCGTTTGTAATCTTCGTAGAAACCTAGCAACACGCCGAGGGGTATGCAATAATTGAAATCGTCGATCACTGAATGACTCTTTGCCGCGAAGTCCCATTCAGCGTTTTGTAATATATTGATTCTCTCGACCGTCAGCGACGCGTAATTTTTTATCGTGCTCGTTATTCCAACGTTTCTGTTTCGATCGATCTTCACTTCATCGAGCTCGTAGCGAATCTCCTCGAACATAAACGCGACGCAGTTGATTACCAATCTCGGAGCTTCGTCCTCCGCGTCCAACGGTTTCTTCGACTCGAGTCTGCCTTCGACATAAAAAATACTCTCCCACGGTAACGTATATAGATCCTGTTGTTGTATAGGAATTCGTATCTCGTTGCTATTTCCAAACGTTGTATTAGCGTAAGAATTGTGTGAGTTTCGATCTTGATGATGCGATTCGGCGATACTTAAAATGTCGCTCAATTCGCTTTCACAAATAAGTTTTCGGAACGATGAAATCTAAGCAGCTCAGAAAAGCTGCGTTGACGACGGTCAATCTTCCGTTCCCTTTCCTCTTCTCTCTCTTCGTGTCTAGGGATGATGGCGATGGCCACGTTTCTCGCGACCGACTTTCACGACGAGCATCGCGCGCATCCCTTTATCTTCTTCGTCGCGCGTGCAGACGAATCGTTATCTCCTCGCCGCAAAAATCGATCAACTTTTCGTTCTGATCCACGACACGCACGTTTATATCGATAATAGTCCGCGCGATAATCAGGAGGTAAATGATCCCCGCCAGGACTTCCGACACTTTATATTTGGGCAGAACGTTCAGCGCGAACTCATGTATGGTGTACGCGGATTTGTGACATTGCACTCTACGCGAATAACGTTAATGTTCGTAATATTTACCTGTTTAACGGAAGCGTACCATTTATTCGGTTGTAGTATACGAGACGAGAAACTCAATAGCGAACCGATATTGTCGGATTTGGAAAAATTTATCTGATACGCGCACTTGATCTCGCTTCTCATGGTGTTATCATTTCCGCGAAACGTTATGACGCTTTCGCTCTTATCGCCGTCTTTATCGTCCTCGAAAAAATTGTCTTCGTAGTCATCGATTTATATATGTAGTCTTCATTTCTCGTTTCCGGTTTTTCTTCGTCTCGCTTTTGCTCCTTCTCTTTCGTTTGCCGTTTGCGACGAATCGCGGCTCTTAGATACGCATTTATAGCATTTAATTCGTAAGATCCGACGGGAATCGCGATAACTTCGTCGTTATCGTCAAAGTAAAATTTATTGTTCGTGGAATTCACATTAGATATCGTATTGTAGATTTCGAAATTAGTAAGATCTAACTCGTAATCGTTTAAATCCAAAGACGGAAAATAACTCGCCTCGAGAACGCTGCTTCGCCTCGATAACGTGAGAGTCAGCGACATGATCGGCGAGCGCGAATAAACTGCGCTTGATCGAGGAGCGCTCCGGCGTTATAGTAATAGAAAATTTTTCCAATCGATCTCTCCGAGAAATTTAAGACACAATTGTCCGCAGATACTCTGATCGCTTGTCTGTTGAGAGCTACGATTGTATCGAATAATCATATCGCGTCCGAGAAACCGCTTGAGCTCGCGCGGTGGACGAAGATTGCCGAAACCGTCGTAGTAAATCACGTCATCGCTCTTCTTCGCGTACGCCACCCAATGAGTGCCCGGTCTCGACGCGTCCAAATTCACGATACCGCTCTCGTTACGACGCACTCGCGATGGAAAAGCGTCGCGCCTAAAATGAGGCACGAGAGTATCGCGGCGCGATTCAGCTGTTCGTCACACTGACTGGTGGGAGAATCCCTAACGTTTTACGTGAAATTTTTTTTTAACGCTTCCTCTTTTTCTCATCGAAGATGCGCCGCTTCCGCGTTTGTAAGGCGCGAGGTACAAACCGCGACCCTCTATCGCGCGATTGTGACGTTCAGTTTTTCCAGCCGCCGTCGGACCGCTTTGCTGCCATTCACCGCCTTCGCAATTGCCGCTGCTCCTCCAGCCAAGCAACCGAGAACTTCCAATAACGATAAAAAGGGCAAAATCCGCCGCGTTTCGCTACGGAAAGCGTTTGTTTCTTCGTAACGGTCGTCCTTCTCCTCCTCCCGCTCTTCTTTCTCTTGATTATCGTGGGCATATCCATTCCTAGTTTCGTCTTCGCTTTCATAGCTGTCCATACGACCGTCGCGGCGGCTCTCTCGCCCAAGGTTGAGTCGTTCGCTGCAATGCGCTCGCGCGCTCTATCGGCGAGCGCTCGATCGGCGACGTGTTGATCGGCGAGGTCGTCGCTTCGCGAGTACGTGATGTCGCTCGTGGCAAGCCGCGTCCAACGGGTTGACGCCTCGATCGCTTCGCGCGAGCCTTTTCGCGAGACGGGTGCCCGGCCCGCAGAATTGATAGCCTGATATGTGTAATGTAGTTCGAAAGGCAGTGCGTTTATCGCTCTGTTCAATAAACCTGCGCTGTTGATGTCGCCGATTACAATGTTCCGCTTCGAGAATTGCATTCGCTGCAATCTGTAATGAGCGGTGCCGACCCGTCAATATGCGTTGCCAAGGGCGATTGTGGTTTCCAGGCAGCGACGGTAGCGCTGCACCTCAGGATCCGCTCTTATAGCTCGGGCAATCTCTCCCATACTCGTTCCACGTAGCGACTGAAGTATCGCAATAAGATCACCTTCCGGATAAATCGCAACTGCTCGGCGGTAAGCTCGAGGATATCGTCGCTTTCTAGTAGTAGGACATCTCAATCGACCGCGCGCGATTCGCTACTGCGCGATCGACGAGGATCGTATATAAATAAAGGCATATGGACGTGATCGTACATAAATAAAAGGATTTGCTCACCCCGTTGCGCACGTATATCTCGCACGCGCGCGACGGTCGAGAGACATGCGCTTCGTGCGACAGCCGATTGCGATAAAAGTGACGAATTTGGACGGTACAGCGCGATTGTCGAACGACGCGAGCATCCGCAGACACGGCCGTCTCTTGAGCGCTATTTGTTGCGTTATTTGCGGCCCTTCTAATTGCGGTAAACCGAACGCGCTGATAAGTTTATTGGAGAGTTCGCATGGCTTGCGCTTCAAAAATATTTATGTTTACTCAAAATCGTTACAACAATCAAAATATAAATATTTAGAAAACTTATTAGCACCGATGAAGGTGTTGTGCCTCGCGGGGAGGCACTGGATTTTTCGGGATTTACCACCAAGACTTGGGAGCCGAGGACCGGATTGGGAGCCGGCAAATGGGGGAACGATATGTTTTTTGTTATGAATAAACTATTTTTATTTTTCAATATTGAGTCGCTTCCATTTGCCTGTCGTTCCACTGTGCATATCACAGTATAGGATTACGTCGGCAACAGTGTCCAAGTGAGCGGTGTCCAATTAAATGATACGTATTTTCCTACGTCCAAAAGGTACTGTGTCCAAAATTACTGTGTCCAAATGAACTGTGTTCCATTGAACCGTGTGCAAAATCTTGTGTCCATTTGTAACGTGTCCATTTGCACCGTGTCCAATTGTACTGTGTCCAATTGTACTATGTCCAAGTGCGCCGCTCCCGAAGTGACCCCCACGATCGCCGTGTCCAAATGAACGGTGGGCAAATAAACGGTGTTCAAACGAACGGTGAGCAAATGAACGGTGTCCAAGTAAACGATGCGTACTTTCTTACGTATCCAAAAGCTACTGTATCAAAAATTACTGTTTCCAAATGCATTGTGTCCAATTGAACCGTGAGCAAAATCTCGTGTCCATTTGTGACGTGTCCATTTGCACCGTGTCCAATTGTACTGTGTCCAAGTGAAGGCCACTTATTTTATAATGCCCCCACTGTAAAGTATCAGGCGTTCCGGATACGACGTACCGCTTATCGTCATACGGGCTAAGCGCGATCTTTGGTTCCGACACCGTATATACCTCGTGTAACTTCAATCGAATCAACGCAAGACTGTTCGCGCATCATCTCGATCTTTCGTCGTAGACAGCGCGCGTAATCGTCAAAGGTCACCGTTCTCGAGACGACGTCGCTTTTGACACTTTTTATTTTTTTCGTCTCGCTCTTACCGTCGACTCGCAGCGCGTTCATTTTCGCTCTAAGTCCAACAAATTCATAATCGCGCCATTATTCTCGTTCTTCATAAAATCGGGCATCCTTTTATTAACGAGCGGCATACCGTACGCGTTATCCGTCGCATAATCACTCATGTCAAATTTATCGATGTCGCGCTTCATATCCTCATATACGTCTTCGCACTTGACGCGATAGATAAGACTGTCCGTGTCGGTGTACATTATTCTACACTTATCTCTATACAATGGTAAAATATACTCGTAATGAAATTTGCTTAAACGAATTTTTGATATATCAAGAACCTAAGCACATACCCACGTAGATCGGTTTGTGAAACCTCGAGTTTATACAACTCCACAACTATTAGATCCTCCGCAAAAACGCTTCTACTGTGAAAGTTGGGTTTCGCGATCATCATCTCCGCGCCGTATCGCTCGTCTCATCAAGTCACTAGTCGAATGTCCGAGTGATTACGCACAATCTCCATAGTTTTACCAAACACAGTTGTTCATCAATTTAAACAGATTTTTCTCAAATTCATTTTTTCGCGCTAAATTGCAATCGCGTGTTCAGCTCAATGTATCCGCGTATCCACGGGGATTGCACGAATCGTAGTATTCTATGTATCGCGCGTCGGGCAGAACGGCAAGTCAGCGTGAGAGTCGTGAAGGCCGGGCGAATACACAAGATCGACTTCTAAAATATAACCAATAGGCGAATCCGGCATCTCGGACATTAAATCGATACTCGCAACATCCTCGACCCATCGAAAATCCTCATAAGGCGATTGACACATCGCCAATCCGTACAAATTATTTACGTCGAAGTACAATATGACGACGGTTTTGAGTGATCATACGACTGTACGTGTTATTAGCGCGTGCGTATCTATTGGAACATTGACTCAACCCACCCCGTATTTCCCGTTCCGCGAACATCACCATATCAATATCTGTTAATAACTCGAATCGAACACCCGTATATTTTAATATCCTCCTTTAATGTCCTTTAACGTCCTTAACGATTTTAGCATCCCACGTATATCCAGATAACGTGTAATAATGAGCAGAGTCCAAACCGTAACTTCTCATACACGCATCGCGAAAATTTTCTAAGACCTCGGCTAATAGAAGAACGTCGGTTTTTAAATACAGTCGTTATAATCACTCAACGTCTCGACGCAAAATCGTTTCCAAACTTTTATCGTGTGCGCATAATCGCTTTCGGATACTGCATCACCGGTCAGCGAACTATAGAACATTTCGCGCGACGGTAGACGAATCTCCCGTAATTTATCGATATCGTCGACATACTCGTATGGAAATACATCTTTTTGCTTAAGAAGCTCGAAATCAGTCTCGTCAAGATTGGGAAACTCTGAGTGCGCGATTTTTAGCTCGTTTTTATCAAGATAAGAGGTCAATTTTTCGAGACTCGCGCTTAAAAATTTAAAAGAATCCACGAAACGTAACTTCACGTCTTCTGAACTATCTCTCCTCGCTCGACGCTATCGGGGAAGGCGTTAGGCACGTCTTTAATGATGAAATGGGCGTCGTAGCCCGATAAATTGTGAAAGAATATAAGAATAACGTAGGTATCTTTGTAATTTAGATTGCAACTCGAATGCTCGGGACTTTTGTATCGCCCGGTCAGGTGACAGTGATCGCACACGCGAATGTCTTCCGGTTTGAACGGTCTTTCGCACACGCGACAGCGCGTCGCTTCGTGAAATCTCTCTTGCTCATCCGGCGTGAGAGGGGTCATAGGCACAACGATGTCCAAAATATCTCTCGCGCGAAGCGCCAGATCGCGCAGTTCACGAACGAACCACGATACGCAGCTCTCACCACAATAAGTTTTGTACGTCAATTCGCGATCGTTGAACGCGCATCATGGATAATATCCCACGTTATGGATCTTATGATGTTGAACTATGGACGTGTTTGCGTTCTCTTTTCCCCCTTCTTCTCCAGAATGCATTCCAAATCGTACATCACGAACGGAACTCGCTCCTTTCTGTCGTAATTGCTAAAATTTAACCATTTGTCTTCTTTGGAAGGCCGATAACTTATCGCGTACTCGTTCATTCGTCCATATGAGCCGATAACTTATCGCTCGTACGAAAATAGTGCATGCATCTACGATACAATATTTATTATTACATCGCATACATTATTAGCTTAATAAATTTTTTAATGAGTATTTACTGATCGCATATATGCGCTTTACAACGTCGAGCATTCAACTCCGAACTCCGAAACGGGAAAGATTTTTGATCCATGCGAAGTGCGCCGCGTTATTTCGTTGCGTTGTATGGTTAATATACAACAGATTGACGTGTTTCTTCTTCTTATCATCGGTGAGACGCAGAGGAGCGATAATCCTTCTTTTATATTTTTTATCCCGAATGGTATACACGTTAATAAATACATCGTTGAGACGCTCGAACTTGGCAATTCCGTTCAAACTCAAGAAACTCGACACCCTCTAGATTCAATACCGTCGTATAATGAGGATATCGGGAATTCTATCCATGTTCTTTCCAACCGGATACAGAGCGGCGACTACCGACCACGCGAAACACGCATCGTCCGTAGATCTCACGTTAACTAACCGCTTTTTTTAACTTGATCTCTCGTGGTATCTCGACGTAACATCCGGTGCGCATAGGATTATATCTGTTCACGTTTACCGTCAAATTCAGTATTTGCGATAACACCCATCCGCTATCACGTTCCTGAAACTCCTCCAGCGCAGCTAAAACAGCATCAACCACGTGGTCCCCGTACCACTCTCGCAGATCGGACGCGGGCAGAAGCGGGTGATTCTTTGTAACGATAGTCTTAATGGAAATCTTGTCACCCGAAACAAACTCGCCGTTAAACGTGGTTATGATATTAATTTTAACACTATCATATCTACTCATAACGTCTCGATTGAGTACCATATACCTGGCGTCCTCGAGAAATCGCAGAAGTTCGATACAATCGAAATTGATAAGCGCCGGTTAAAACGCGCCTAACAAAAGCCGTCTCGATCTCGAACCACGAGAATCTGTCGCGTCTCTCGCCGCCGCCGCTCGAGCGCTCGAAGCGTCGACGCAGATTGTCCCTCGCACATGGCAAACACTCGAATGATTCGAACGTCAAAGAGTTGATCGCCCCGATGGATCTTCCTCGGCGTCCCTCTCGGCACCTCTCCCGCAGAGACTCGAGACGCTCGTCGCATCGTCGCGCCCACGAAAGGTACGCGCCAGCCGTCGCGACGCTCCGCACGCTATCGAAAATATCACTTTCTTCCATACTTCCATCTATTCCTCAATATGTACACAGACTTTTTATTAATAAATCCCGTATCTTCCTTAAATTCTTCGATGAAACAAAGCTCTCATCTCGCAACCTCTGCACCAATATTTCGACGAATCGAAGATCTCGTCAATTAGATCGGGCGCTTCCACCGCGTTGCTGACCATCACTTTCTTTAAAAACGTCGGTTCGATCGCATCGATCGGTTTATACGCGCAAAATCTTCCCTCTTCCTTAATATTTTTCCTATATACGATACTGTAATAGCGACGCACGACGTGATTCACCTCCCGCGCAAAATTTGGAACACCATAACGCGGCTTCCAGTTGCGATAAAGCAGATAGCGATTCGCTCCGACGTCTACGAAGGGTTTGTCGAACCGCGCGTTACTCGCCTCTCGCACGAATTCCTCTGTAAAGCTGATTTTTTCTCCGCGGTGTAAACGATCCTCTTTATAATTTTCTCGCAATTCTTCTTTTAAACAAGTCAATATTCTCAACATCCGTATATCCTCGATACTATTAATTCGAGTATTAACCATTCTTCCAGCTAGTCTCATCAAAGCGCTCGGTACATACTTCGTCTTTAAAAATATTTTTCGCGCTTTTTCGTTATTCCTCGATCCGTTATTCATTATTCAATGCACGCAAAATCTTTTTGTTAATAAACCATGTATCCTCCTCGTCGTACTCCTCCGAAAGATTCGTCGAATCGCCCGTCGCCCGCCTCTCTTACCAAGTTTTCCGCGAAATCAATCTCCTCCGCGCAATGGAAACAGTCCTCTATATAATTTTTACGCAATTCTTTCTTTAAACAAATTGGTATTTCCAATGTCTATATATCATCAATATTCCTAATTTTAGTATTAATTATATTACTATTTAGTATTAAGTATTAATTACTTTTCCGGCTAGTTTCGTCAAACCGCTCGGTAAATGCTTCATCACTATGTTTCGGAAAAATTCTTTGAATAAACTAATATTTCAAAATCGTCGCAAAATTCTTTTATAGCGAAAATAGCGGAAAGAAGGTTAACTGCGCCGGATACTCTAACTCCATCGCTGGACGCGCCTCGTCGTCGAAAAAATAAATCTCTAATTCCATCCTTCTTCTAATCGAAAACGATAAATAAAATTCTAACGAAACCATTATCTCGATTCCTTAAAACTTTGATCGTGCGCTCTAAGCGGCGCCGATAACGAAAACCGCGGGCTCATCCTCAAAAATGTCGCGCGCGCTCTAAGCCGCGCCGAAACCACAGGCTCGACCTTGAAATATCGGACATCTCCGCCTCCCCTTCTCTTGGATTCTCCTCGCCCGTAGATCTCGCGCTCACCCCTCCTCTCCCCGAACACCCCTCGCCATACTTACCCCGCCCGGCTTTCCTCTCTGCCGTCACTCCCCCGAGATATCATTCTATTCTTATTTCTTCGTATATCTACTTCTCTTACTCTTATTACAGGGTCTTAACGCGAAGTGAGCCAAAGACTGCCTTACACACCTACTATAATATGAATTTTTTGATAGGAAAAAAGTTGTAGCGCTATTTGAAATGAATACAACGATGTATGATATAATATAAATATTTTATATATTATATGAGTTTTCGACTTGAAATATCGACTTGAAATATCGTGGGAGACGTGGTCTATCTTTTCACTTTCTGCTCTGTATTATGGCCAACTTCTGACTCGTGTATTAGAAATTGACAGATGTTATGTTGTCATTTGATCATAATACTCAATCCAAGATGTAGCCATACCACAGGTTCGAAAATGAAAAGGACGTCGCCTGCGATATTTCAAATCAATAAAACTCGTATAATATGTAAAATATTTACATTATATCATATATCGTTGTATTCGTTTTAAATAGCGCTACAACTTTTTTCCTATCAAAAAATTCACATTAATATAAAAAAATTATGCATATCTCTCCGTTCGTTAACACAAATAACTTTTAGAAGTAACCACTATGTTCACAATAGTAGTCAGTTTGAACCATTTAATTTGATTTATATTTATTATGGTCTATCTCTTTTAGTTTAAAAAATAATAGAGGGTGGCCACTTTTGGTGGGACACCCTGTATACGTTTTTCTTCACATGTGGCAGCAGAGTTTGCAGATGTTTTTTAGGATGGCTCTGTATGATTCTGAGTTCTTACGCGAGAATCTGCTCGCGATTCCAAGCATTACACATCACGCGCGTAGGTCCTGATTGCCGGATCAATAGATTCTCAGTTGATTGGTTCAATAGTCAAAAAGCTCATCTCTCCTTGAAGGTCGTCAAAGATCATCGACTGCTTCTGGATGTTGTGTTTCTGTCTCATTTTTCCTTCAATGAGGCTCCCAAAAATGACTCATACAAAATAAAATAATAAAATTAATTTAACGGAAAAAATAATGCTTCTGGAGATTGCGGTACCGTTGTCGCAATTTTTCGCCTGGCGCGGCCGTTCGGAGCGTTTCGCGATCGGAAAGGGATGTGACAGACGAGCGCTAGACAGCAACGACACAATACATATATACACGCGTGCGCGCGCGCACACACACATCCAAATATATATATATATATATATATATATATATATATATATATGCCTGTGTGTGTGCGCGCACGCACGCGTGTGTATATATATATATATATATACTGTAATCAATTTACTTAAATCCAACATACTGTATACTGTGTATATACTGTGTATATACTGTGTATATACTGTGTATAATTTATTTCATATGTTGTGTATATATATATTGCGATGACTTTTCCCTTCGCGAACTGTTGAACGCGGTGCGCGTCCGCCGTCGTAATCTCTCCGTCGCGCAGATGTTATGTTGCGCCGACGAACGAGAGTAAGATTCGCTGGACGGAAGATGCGGGAAAAAGATCATTGTCAAAAACGCGAGGCAGAAGGAAAAGATACACGCGATGAAAAGGAACGGGGTGGAAGGTGTTCCGCGAGTGCCGTGACGAAATCTTTAATGATTCGCAAAACAGTTAATTGGGCGTCAGGTCTTTCACGTATCAATTCGTTAAATACGCGAGATAGGTGCGAAAAGATGCAAAAGAAAGGAATAGATTCCGTCGCGAGCGGACTAGCTCACCTAATGGTAGAGAGGCAGGGCGTATGTTGAACGAACGCGATACTGAGGCAAGAGGCGATCAAAACAGAGCGACAGATACACGCAAAATAAAAGTAAAATCGTTAAGTGTAACAAGAAAATAACAAATTTATTAATTTTGAAGAATTGGATCCGGATGGACAGACAAAAATATTCGGTGAATCGCGCAGGTATTCGGCGACGATAAGTTCGCGGATGCGAGTCTGAATAGTAGACTTAGCAATTAGTATGGAAGATATAACGTCGTATATTCTAGCTCGGTCAGGCCTGTGCTCGAGCGCAATTACATAGAGTCGATCGTCGACCCTTTCGGATCGATAATATTTTGCTTCTTAATCTACTAGGTGAAACGTCAACCACCATCCAGTGCAACCCCGAAGCATACAACACGCAATACAGTATACAATACCGCAATACCGTATACAATATTTCATACAAACCGCGAGATCAAGCTATCGCTCTTCATCCCAAAAGTATATAATTTGATGGTACCGAAAAGAATAAAAAGAAATATATCCGCATAAAACACTCTCACACTCGACTAACAAATCAAAAGGGAATACATAATCGCGAAACATACTCACATTCAACGACAGACAACTCACGCATATACGACTTAGACACTAGACGGGCGAAAAATTACGCGACTAATTACGACATATTTCTGATCCGCGATCTCCAGAGAGACGTTTAATGCCTGCGGTATTAAATGCGCAATAGTTTTAATCCGCGACACCAATACTTAAGACGTTTCGGAGCTCGATTCGCTTGCCGATGTGGCCGTGTCGCAATCAAAATTACGCTAATGACGCGATAAACATCAAAATTCCGAGCTGAGCTCGAACGCGAAAATAGCACAACATTGTGGCCACGACGGCAGAACGAACGATTCCGATCGCGATCGCGCGTGGCTATTATGAAGCGGGATAACCTCGTTGGAACCGATGCTTTCTTCCTGGGAGTCCGGGAACTTGGCGGCTCCTCTTCGTTCGGCTTCGTCCTCGGGATTCTGCCACAAACTCTCTCGCTTTTCTCGCTCTCGGCCGGGATCTCTCTCAGCTCACACGCTTGTTCCTTTCGTCAAATCACTCTCGCCAAAAACACATCTTTTGCACGCTCCGCGCCAGTCTGAATCGTCGCGATCTAGAATCGGTAACTCCGGGCCAGGAATGTGCAACCGGGGTGCGTGTTATCGCGACCATCACAATCGCGTGATAACGCGCTAGATTGTCGCTGGGCGGCACGCTCATGATTGTATCGAGGACGCGCGCACCCCCGGGATCGCGATCGATTATTTCATGGGACCCATTATAACGAATCCTTAGAGGGCCTCGACCGAGCGTTTCCTATGGATACAGAGCAGCAATCTTGGCCGACCTCTTTTCTTCACTCGCCGCGTCTCGGCGATCGAACTTCCTTGACTTTTCGGGGAGCCAATTCCGCACGGACCTGCACGCTAGCGCTCCTCTCGTCCTCTCGCGCTTCGCGCCGTACGCGCTCCTTAAAATTCGGTTGTTGATTTTCTTCCTCCCGTCTGACGTCCTCCTGAAGGTCGCCCCTCGTCTTCCGAGCTGTCTTTGATTGTTTTCTTCCCGGCCGCCTCCTCGCTCCTCCGATGAGGTTCCCAATTATAACGGCAAGCGAAAAGAAATATTGAATTAAAATAACGAAATTACGTCAAACTATTAACGCTCTTCTGGAAATTTCGGTACGGTTCTCGCGATTTTCGACTGGCGCGGGCGCATATCCCATGCTCAGCAATCGAGGAGAGATCCGGTGGACGCGCGCGGAACAGCAAAGTCACAATACATACAAACATATGAAATAATTTATACATGTACACAATATATACAATATATCGGATTTAAGTAAATACACTTAATTATTTCTTAGAAAACTTAAAATACAAAAAATAATTATTTAGAAAAATGTTGTTCAACTCTACTTTCGTCTAAACAATTTTTTTATTTCCTTAATTTTCGAAGAAATAATTAAGCGTATTCATTTAAATCAGACAAACTGTATATGTATATATGTTATAAATTGAAAAATTAAAATTTATGGCTAAACTTCAACGGCAAACATCGTCGTTGTATTCCAACGATTACTTCAGAAATCAAAACACAAACGAGGGTAAACAGCGTCGCGGTCACTCGCTCCGTGCGTGATCGCGTGATCTTACTATGAAAAAGAGTGACAAACACCTGGTTTCCAAAACATTCGATACCAAAAAACTCCCTTTGTGGAAATCGACCGATCGCGAGTCTTCGCGATCGTTAGTCAGTCGGTCCTTGACGACGAACAGAGCTGGTCGATCTTCTCTAGTTTTTTATTTTCGCGCTGCTATTTGTAACCTCGCTCATGTTTTTTCGAGTTTTCTCAATCGCGACAAGTAAATTTGCTCGTATCGTATGCGCCGTCGTCATTCTCGTTAAGCATCGCTCAATTGACATTCTCGCGTGCAACTGAGTGTAAAATTTCTTGTTCGAAACGCCGCAATTGTTATTATCTCATTTGCTTTATAAGTGTGACCAGTGATTGTAACTAGTAGAATCCGAGAGCCGATGCTCGTTATCCGCATCGCAAATGTCCTTTGCCTCGTGTCAAAATCTATCCGACGGCCGCGTGTAAGATTTCTGCTCTCGCGAGGATTTTTAACAAGAGATATCTCAAGATTTCCGAATCGCGGATAAAGGCAGACAAGAAAATAACATCATCAAGATATCCGATCGGACCAGCGGAGCTCGTGTCGTCGCTTGCTCCCATTATTAACCAATAAAACATCCTTAAAACCACGTCACGCTTTCAATCAATTCAGAATACTCAATACTGGTGCGTATCGCGATACGCGCGTATCAACCGTATTGAACTTCGAACCAATCACAGATGATTTTCAATACGCTGGAATTTCGTTCCTACTGTCCCATGAAGCAGATTACGCGGAAGCGGAACCAGCGGATCGCCAATCACAGGATTATTCCTTATAGAGAATATATCAAAGCAGTCTCGTGATCAGCAATCCGCAGATTCCGCTTCCGCATAATCGGTTTCATGGGACAGTAGGAGACCAAACTACAGCGTATTGAACACAAGCATACAAGCATCTAAAAAGTGAAGTTTTCAGAAGCCAATCGTTTACAAATAATAATAAAGTATAAAACTGCTAAATAAGTTTTTAGACTGCTGTTCATGTTACACATTTTACTTTAAAAAATTTAATAAAAAAGGTAATGAAAAATAGTTGTAGTAAATAGAAATTGTAGTAAATAGAAATAAATAAATATTTTGATATATTAAATTAGATTAGTGTGTATATTATTTTTTGTATGTTTATTTTTATTCTTAATGCACGTTATAAGTTTTTGTTTCAATAATCTCTTTTTTTTAAACATATAAATTATATTAGATTGTATTATCTTATCAATGTTATATCATTTCATTTTTGGATTAAACTTAATTTTTATATTAATAGTCATTTTTAAAGTCATCTTAATTATTGTTAAATTTATTTACTTATCATAAATATTTAGTATATATTAGCTGCAATTAATCAGCATTTTTAATTTTTTTACACATACATGTAATGATATACAACTATACATATGTATGAGTGCGATCCGCTCAAATAATGAATTGATCGTCGGCATATCAAAAACAGCGGATAGTTTGTCATTGGTCAAAGTTTGATACGCTTGATACGCGTGTATCGCGACATGGGACGGCACTTTTATCCAGCGAATCTGCAGATTCGCGTAACACGTCGCTTCTCGCTCATCTCTGAGCGATCATATCTAAAAGATTCGTGCGATCGCGTCGCGGTCGAGTCCTGAACAATATATCTGTAATATATTTTTTATGTGTAAATATATCACTTAAAAATAATAAAAATAATAATACTTTTATTGTTTAATAATATATTTATCTCTCTTTTACAAATTGTCATCGACCGCTTGTCGAACAGCGAACGAGATGAACATTGAGAATGAGCAAGACGAATATATGAATGTGAGTAAGACATTATGTGACAGGAATGAGACAATCACAGAAGCAAACAAGAAAATAGTAACATCCAAAGAAATCCCGAAGATCGAGCCTTTGCCGTCCTTTTTTTCGCTCGCTCTTATTATTGTCTCGCTCGCTTTTGATAAAAAGACATTAATAAGAGTGAACGAGACAATCACAGAAGTGAACGAAAGAGGAATAGCAGCATTTATAAAAGCTTGATCTTGATTCTCGAATCTTCTTTGCACGTGCTATTTTCCTCTCGCTCACTCTTGATATTTTTTCGCTCACTCTTATCATTATCTTAGGAGCGAGTGAGACAATAAGAAGCAAGCCTCTCTCACATTATATTCGTCTGATAATGAATTAGCCTGGACTCGCCAAGGGCAAAGTCTAATAAAATTAAATCTAGTCTAAATAAATTAAAAAATAAAATCAAAGGAATTTAGCCTAAACTAAAATCAGGGGCAAAATGAGTCAGTAAGGGGCAAAATGTGTTGCACGGAAATGTCAGTCTCGTCTTCATGGGCCTTTGATTATCTGTCTATTAGGGCCCGAGCACAGACTTTTGCATAAGCGCATAACAATAAACATAAGAAAATTGATTGGACCATAAGCATATGTATAAGGAAATTGACCAATCAATTTCCTTATACTTATAGTTATACGCAAAAGTCTCTGTACTCAAATCCTTAATTTGTGATTATATTAACAACGCCTGGGGAGCTATTACGGTTCTTGAAACGAGATGAAAATTACAAAAGTGAACAGATTTACTAGATTTCGACAAATGAAATTGTAGATATTCTAGTGTATTTTCTCACTCTTGTATTTTTCACTTCATTTTGAAAACCGTAATAGGCCTACTAAAGTTAGCGAGTGAATAGATGATTGGTTGATAAAAAATTATTATGGTAACCGTATCTAAACTAAGAGCCGTGGCACACAAAAAAAACTTAAGCAGTAAGACTTAAGACGTAAGCGAATTGACCAATTACACTCGAACGGTAAGGCAGCCATATTAAAACTTAAGCAACGCTGAAAATTCCGTATGGATGAAAATCTTAAGTCTTGAGTCTTAAGTTTTTTTATGTGCCAGGGCCCTAAAAACCTACATTTATGCAATTAATCTGAAGTTCCTTAAAGTCCATAAAGATAGAGTTTGGCCACAGTGCCTGTTCCTTTTTATTATTCGAAACAAAATTCGGAAAAACATAGTGGAATCAATAGGAATTGCTAGGGAAAACATAATAATTTAAAAAGAAATAAAATAAGAAAATTACAAACAATCTATTTATTTAAATAAGAAAATTATGGACAGCTTGTACTTTTTATTAATTTTTAAATTAAAGAACAAAAAAATTTAACTTAAGTATAACAATAATATAATTATATTCAATATAATATTTTAAAAATATTTAATAATAATACAACAAAATTATATATGATGAAAAAAAAGAATAATACAATCCTTAATAAAATTACTTTTTAAGAAAAAAGTAAAAAAATGCGCCAATATTTATATAATATTTATATATTATATTAAATATTATATATATATTTATATATTATATAAAATATTTATATATTATATTAAATTTTATTGAATTGTATATAAACAGCAAGTATAAAATATATATATATATATATATATATATATATATATATAATGATTTACATATATAACAATTTACTAAAATATGTTTTAATGTGACCCAGACACGCCAAGTTTTTATATTATTTTGTTTGTTTGCTTAAATTTGTTTTATGCGATTTAGAGTTTATGAGAAATTTTCCTTCACTAAATATATCCTAAAACCTTAAATGTGTGTATTTATTGTGTATTTAATTATAAAATAACTTTATTTTAGTTATATATTCTACTACTTTAATGATATTGCGATTTATTAAATATAATTTTTCTTATATATTGAAATATTAGAAATAATAAAACAAAAATATTTTACAACATAAATTTTTATTTATTTGGCACAATTTTCTGATATTATTATTTTTGTAGGAAATTTAAACAATTATTTTATACAAAAATATTTTTAGTTAAAATGTTTTTATTTAAATATAATATTTTTTTACATAGCGTGTGTATTTTGCGCCTTTTTTTACCTTTTTCTTAAATTATAATTAACGTGTATGTCATCTCTAAAAAAATTACCTTTTTAAAAAAAAGGTAAAAAAAGGCGTCAAGTAGACGCGCTATGTGAAAAAATATTATATTTAAATAATAAATTTTAAATAAGTATATTTTTGTATAAAATAATTATTTAAATTTTCTATAAAAATATGATATCAAAAAATGCGCCAAAAGCATAAAAATTTATGCTATAAAATATTTTTATTTTATTGTTTCCAATATTAAGAAAAATTATATTTAATAAATCGCATTATAATTAAAGTAGAAGTATAGTTAAAATAAAAGTTATTTTCTAAATAACTAAATGCACAATATACGCATCAAGGGCTTTGGGATATAATTATCGAATGAAAATTTTTCATAAATTCTAAATTCGCATAAGACAAACTTACATCAAAGCAAGATATAAAAACGTGTCAGGGTCGCATTAAAGCGTGTACATTTTATAAATGTGTACATTATTTTGATTATTTCAATATAATATATGTGAATGATAATATATATAGATAATATAAACGTAAGTGTATAAATCGAAATTTTAGTAGACTCGTAAATCATATATTTTTTTGATACATGCTTTTTATATGAAACTTAATAAAATTTTATATGAAATGTAAATAAATTAGATAAATTTTTTTTTCAAATTATTCATTCTGTAAGATATACTTTGCAAATCAAAAAAATTCAAATTGCATTAACCATTAATTATGCACATATATTGATAGCACATATATTGTAGCATAATATATATTTTAAAACATTGTATGGAAAAGAAAATATATATGTATGTAAATAATATATATAATTAAAATTTTAGTAAATTTGTATATATGCTATTTGTATAAAACTTAATAAAATTTAATATAATATATAAATATTCAATATAATAATATTTTTATTACATGATTAATGCAACTAATTTTCACATAATATGAAATGTTGTACAACAAAAATAAATTTAAGACAATTTAATGCGACCCGGGCATGCCAAGTTTTTATACCTTGCTTTGATATAAGTCTTTATTGATTGATATTTGTCTTATGCGATTTAGAATTTATGAGAAATTTTCATTCAATAATTATATCCCAAAGCCTTCGATGCGTATATTGTGCATTTAGTTATTTAGAAAATAACTTTTATTTTAACTATACTTTTACTTTAATTATAATTCGATTTATTAAATATAATTTTTCTTAATATTGGAAACAATAAAATAAAAATATTTTATAGCATAAATTATTATGCTTTTGGCGCATTTTTTGATATCGTATTTTTATAGAAAATTTAAATAATTATTTTATACAAAGGTATACTTATTTAAAATTTATTATTTACATCTAATATTTTTTCACATATCGCGTGTACTTGGCGTCCTTTTTTATCTTTTTTTTAAAAAGGTAAATTTTTTAGGGATATCATTCTTTTTTTTCATCAAAATACGACAATTCTTTTTGCTTTTACAATATACAATGGCAAAACAATGATCATGCATTCTATAATTAAATAATGTTAAAAAGTTAAAAAGTTTATATTTTTATTATATAGTTTATAATTTTTATAATATCCTTATATTATTATTAAATATTCTTAAAATATTATATTGAATATAGTTTTATTATTGTTATATTTAAGTTAATCTTTTTAATTCTTTAATTTAAAAATTTATAAAATAGTACAAGCTGTTCCTAATTTTTTTATAAATAAATATAAATTATTTGTAATTTTCTTATTTTATTTTTTTTTAAATTATTATGTTTTTCCTAACAATTTATATTCTGCCATGTTTTTCTAAACTTCGTTTCGACCAATAAAGAGAAATTATGGCAAGACTCAATTCAGACTAGCACAAATAGGCCTTTAGTTTAGATGCGGTTACCATGGTAATTTTTCAATCAATCAATAGCTACCTGCAGAGCGTTGCTAATATAACTTAAAAAAGCTAGTGCAATCTTTCATTGAAAATAGTAAAAGGACTTGACGTTTTATTTATATTATATTATATATATCGATTATGACGATGATAATGACGTGGACGTTTCTTAAACAAAATTTTCACAAATGAAATTTTGCATCGTAATATCTTTGATCGTAGATCATGTAGAACAAAAATAAAGATATTTTCCTTATATAATTAAGACCCAAGCTATCCATTAAGCCTATTAAAAACTCGATCGGCCCAGCCGTTACTGAGAACCGTAATTATGAGGTACTTTCAACTGGCCGACTCGCATATAGATACATGTTGTGTCTCGCTATACTTGCCGCGAGCTACCGTGTCTCTTGATATATATATACAGGGTGTTCTAGACCACTCGTACACCTCTTTTCTTTCAAAAACTAAGCATTTTAGAAAAAAACGTTTTGAACAAAAATTGTTTTGAGGGAGGTTTTGAGGGAAACATAAGATGGTGTCATTGGTTTGACTTTGGATGACATCGTTAAGGTTAAGTCAAGAACTTTTAATTTCCTAAATGGAACCCCTTATTTTTTATTGCATATTCTTATAGCTTATGTCGAGAGTTTTCCAAAACATTATAATAAAGTATTTTTTTATTAAGGATTTTTTTAGTTATTTTGTATTTTAATCTGACATATTTTAGTATAAAATATTTCGAAAATTATTTAATGTTTGATAATTGTATCGTAATATTTTTATGTACGGAATAACTAGATGAATCAAATGGTGTACAGAAAATAATTGTTTTTAAAAAAAAGTATGCAATTATTTGCAATATTTTTTTTTATAACAGTTATTTATTTTTTTTTACACCATTTGATTCATCTTATTATTCTGTACATAAAAGTATTATGATACAATTATCGAACACTAAATAATTTTCGAGATATTTTATATTTTATACTAAAATATGTCAGATTAAGATATAAAATAACTCAAAAAATCCTTAATAAAAAAATACTTTATTATAGTTTTGGAAAGCTCTTGACATAAGCTATAAGAATATGCAATAAAAAATAGGGAATTCTATTTAAAAAATTAAAGGTATCTTTGACTTGACCTTAACGATGTCATCCAAAGTCAAACCAGTGACATCATCTTATGTTCCCCTAAAAAACCATATAATTTTTGTTCAAAACGTTTTTCTCTAAAAACTGCTGCTTAGTTTTTGAAAGAAAAGGGGTGGTCTAAGACACCCTGTGTATATATATATATATATATATATATATATATATATATATATATAGTAGTATCTATTTTTTTCAAAGTAGATCTAATTGCAACAAAATTTTAATTTACTAATATTATAGTAACATGTTGTATAATGAGTGATATATATTTATAAGTTTTTTTTATAAAATAATGTAATTAATTATACATATGCAAAGAAAGCCAAAGTATATATATATTTCATAATATGTATATATTGAAAAACTGATTAATAAATTGAAACGATTAAAATTTCGTTGCAATAAGATCTTAGGAAATGATAAATAAGTATATATATTTTGGCTTTCTTTGCATATGTATAACTAATAGTGTAATAGCGTGTTGTGCAATGCAAGATATGTATTAATAATTTTTTAATGACGTATTATATGTTATACGTAAGTAAGGAATGCTAAACTATACATACTACGTATACAAACAGTTTCCCAGATAGCCAAGTCTGTTCAAATAAATTTTGTCAAATGTCTGCTACAAATTTTGTCAGCAGAAAGACTGCAGATTGCATACAAAATCTGTTATATCAAATAATGATAGCAGAACATCAGCAGATAATTACAGAACCTGCTGACATAATTTGATAACAGATCAATAACAGAAACCAAGCAGAATTTATACAGAATTATTATAACAGATTGGCAGCAGAAATCTGCGCAATGCAATTTGATGTTAGATTAGCGGCAGAAACCGAGCAAGATCTGCGCACGTGCAATCTGACAGGAAATTGGCAGTAGAAATCGAGCAGAATTTGCAATAATTTATCACAGACTTATAGAGATAGACTGCGCGTCCTTGTAGAAAGAGTGTCCTAAACATTAGAAAGAAAGAGCGATTGCAATCAGATCTCTTTCTCTTTGTAATCGGCTATGTGGTGAGAAGAATTGAAAGAGAGGACAGCAAGACTGCTGTCAATTGAATATATGCGCATTTCATTGCCTCTCCATTCATTCTCCGCCAGCCGCAATATCCCCTCTCCTTCAATTGTGCGAGAGAGAAGAGATCCGATCACTATATCTCTGTCCTTCAATATTTAAGACAGCCAGACCGTAAAAGCGCGCAGTCTATAGCGGGGAGCACACACTTTTACATAAGCGCATAACTATAAACATAAGGAAATTGATTGATTCATTTCCTTATGCATATATTTGTGGACCAATCAATTTCTTTATGTTTATGATTATACGCTTATGCAAAAGTGTGTGCTCCCCGTTTATCTCTATAAGTCTATGTAATTTATTGAAACAGTAGTTTATTTGTTTACCGCTATGCGACGCAGTATTCACTTTCTACATCTCGTATTCAAGTTCTTGTCATGAGCGTATATGAAGCCTGCAAAATGCAGCTAACAACATATATGATTATTTCTATCGGTTCAATTTTTTTATACGATTTCCATACAGGGAATTCAGATATTGAACTGATTTTTGAAAAATTGGACAGATAAATGTCCCATTTCACTTATTCGGACAATTTTTGTTCGAATAAGCAAAATTATTTAATTATTATTTATGATATAAAATAGAAATCTAAGATATAAATAAGGAATTCCATTAAATAAAACCTTTAATTGCATAAATTAAATTATTTAAATTTTCTTATATTTATTACATTAATATTATATATTTATATATTATTAATACAAAAAACAGAAAATGACATCCCGTGAATGTGATATATCGATTATTGACATCATTTTTGGGTTTCATGAAATCTAATTTAGGATGTCTAATTATTTATGTTATTTTGTGACCAAAATTTATTGTCATTTTGTTACTTGAGATTCTTTAAATGTTTAAATCCATTTAAAAGTCTATTTTATATAAATGTCTAGAAGCTGCAGAATCTGCTTGATTTCTGTTGTCAATATGTCAGCAGATTATGTTAGCAGACTCTGCTCGATTTCTGCCGCCAAGTTATGTCAACAAAGTTCAAATTTTTCCGCCAATCTGTCGACTTATTATATAAGTAGATTCTGCCGGCAAAATATTAGCTGAATTAGCAAACGCAGTTGATGTCAGTTTGCTAACAGATTTTGATTAAATCTGCTACCAATCTGCCGTCATACTGCTAACATTTTGCTTAAGGGTTTAATAAATTAAAATAATTAAAATTATATTGCAAACAGATCTACTCTGAGAATAATAAATATTACATATATATTTTGGCTTTCTTTGCATATATGTGTATAACTAATATTGAAATAGCATGTTATACGATGCGAGATATATATTCATAAGTTTTTCGTTTTTCGTTTTTTTTGATAAAATAATTTTCAATTATACGTATGCAAAAAAAGCCAAACTATACATACTATTGAAAAATGGATTAATAAATTAAAACAATTAATATTTTGTTGCAATAAGAATATCCATTTTGAGAATAATAAAATAAATACTACCTATATATACTTTGGCTTTCGTTGCATATAACTAATTATGTTTTGCATTGCGAGATATATGTCCACTTTTTTTTCTATACTATCATTTTTTTATAGTTATACATATACATGCAAAGAAACTTAAAGTATAATATAAGTTAATGTATAACATAAATATGTAGTATCTACTTTTCTCAAAATAAATCTAATTTTACTACAATTTTACAAAATTTTAATTTTTTAATATTATGGTAACATATTATTAAAATTTGATATATGTATAATATAATTGTCCTTTGTTTTAATACAATAATAAATACAAATCACACTTATCACACTTATAATCTTTTTTTTTATTTTTTAAATATACAGGGTGTCCTAAAAATTTTGACACACGCGAAGTATGAAGGAAGATTGGGCCAAACTAAGTCAAAAAATCCTATATCATTTTGCAAAATTTGCAATAGTTTTTGCGTTATTAATTAAAATATGTGAGCTAATGAGTGCGTTGGAAAGCAGTAGGCCGGTATCGGCAGGGGGGCAAAATTTTTAGGACACCCTGTAGTATTTAAAAAATTGCAGTCTTTGTAAATGGATATAGGCAATGGATAACATGTAAAGCCGTTATTTGAATGTAAATGCCACTCTTTTATAAAAAATCGGGTTTTTTCTTTATCCTGCAAATAAACATTACATATACAAAACAATAGCACTATATACAGGATCCTGTATATATTTATTATACAGGATTCTGCAAAGATTGTGCCAATGCTCGTGAGTGGGTAGAGCACAGTAAACTGAATAGAAAAGTCCTTTACCAATTTGTTCTGTGACACTTAATAAAAGAGTTATTATTGAGTAAATTATGACCAATCAGCGCCGACCTTTAGTCGCATGTACGTCAGTGAGCCGCGCGCTTAGTAGTGATGCGTCGCCGTAGTCAATCAATCTCCCGCTTTTTCTCTCACTCTCTATCTCTCCCGCTCTTTATTTCTCTTTCCTTGCCGTTCATTACCTTGGCGTCGCTTGATACATATCATATACATATGCACGCACATACACATTGTTTCTCAAGGCGTATCAAGTATGTATTTGCACATCAAGCCAATAATCGTACGTAAGTTGCAAACGCACCTTGAGGGACAAAATCGCTTTGCATATGTACGTGCGAGCATACGTGCGTGAGATTTGAAACTGATGGAAAACGAAAAATATTACAATTCTCATATATGATCATCATTTCTCGAGATTGACTGCACCAATCTTATTCGAATCTGGTCGCAATCGAAAGCTTGTATCTACATTTTATAATAAAAGTTAGATTTTTGGTTAACGGTTTTAGTTCTTAAATATTTTAATATAAAGTTTACAAGACCTAAAATTCCGGATAAGCTACAAGTAGCTTATCCGGAATTTTAGGTCTTGTAAATTTTATATTAGCTTGTGAAACAGTTGGTACTATGTACAGGGACGCGGTACTGCCGCGTATACTGCCCGCACCAACAGTGTCACAAACTAGAAAGTATTTTTCTTATATACTTGGCGTCACGACGCTACCGCGTCGCTTGATAATATTCTAAAAAATATTCTCGGTATATATGTTTATAAAAGACAAGCAGTTGAATCGGATATAGAAACATTTTAGTTTGTATTTAATATATTGCAATACATACCCAATAAACATTGTTATAATAATGTTATATAAGATATAAAACGAAATATTACAATATCCCAGATAACAAAATGTTAGTAGCATGCGCGCAGAATGGCAGCAAATTTAATCAGAATCCCATGCCAAAACCATAGTCGTTTGTGTCCGCATTAAACTCATGTTTTGTCGACAAAGACTGCAGGCAACGTGAGCAGATTGGCAGCAGATACCACACAGAGCCTGCGCGCAATCTGACGACAGATATGCTTCTAGATATACATATAAAATGATACATATAAATGGATTTAAACATTTAAAAAGTCTTAATCTCAAATAGCAAAATGATGGTAAATTTCACTAAATGACCAATTAAATTACGTCCTAAATTAAATCTTATGAGATCCGAAAATTACATAATTAGTCGATATGTCACATTCACAGAAAGTCGTTTTTTGACATTTGTATTGATAATATAAATGTATAATATTAATAACATATATTAATGTAATATATATAGAAAAATCTAAATAATTTATTTATAAAATTAAAGATTTATATAGAAGTTAATTTCTATTTTATATCTTAAGTAGTAATGAATAATTTTTACTTATTCGGACAATTTCTGTCTGAATAAATGAAAATAGGACATTTATCTGTCATTTTCCCAAAATCAGTTCAATATCTGAATTTCCCGGTATGAGAATCGTATCAAAAATTAAATAACTGATAGAAATAACAATAATTACAATATTTTATTAGCTACATTTTGCAGGCATGTGCTCATTACAAAAACTTGAATACGGTTATAGAAAGGAAATAGTCTGCATAACAGTAAACGAATAAACTATATTATTTCAATAAATTATATAATGCATTTATATAATTATATAATGAATGCTAAAAGTTGCAGATTCTGCTTGGTTTCTATTGCCAATTTTATCAGATTATGCGCGCGCAAATCTTGCTCGATTTCTGCCGATAATTTGACATCAAGTCATGTTAGCAAATCCTGCTCGGTTTCTATTATCAACCTATTATGATAATTCTGTACAAATCATCGTTTTTTGCTACTAATCTGTCAAATTATGTCAGCAGATTTTGTAACATTTTTGCTGAAATTCTTCTATCATTATCTGATATAACAGATTTTATATACAATCTGGAATCTTCCTGCTGACAAAAATTTGTAGCAAACGTTTGGCAAAATATGTTCGAATAAACTTGGCTGGGTAAATAATACTGGTAATTACTAATAATTGTATTTTTCCATTTATAAAAGTAATATAATATAATATGTTATATAGTTGCATCATTATAGCTCCATACTCCATATGATGGTTCATTTCGAAACATGAATATTTTACGAAATATTTTATAGTTTAGTAAAATTATATCAAAATAAAATACGAAATATTTCGTAAACTACTCACTTTTTGACCATCTTACCCTTATAACTTTTTATGCCAAATATTGCGAGGAATTGATTTGTGAAAAAAAGGTTGGTACTATTAAAAAAAATGAAGATGACTTTCAAATCTCCTAAGCATCTCCATCTAAAAAAATGTACATCTCCACAAGATTTCCCTCTCGATACCATACAACTTTTATTTCAAACATTTTCTTCTTTCTCCAAAACTGTGGGAGTTATTCAGGTGGCCTGTTTTAAATGCTTCATCCTGTATATAACTTATATTACATTACGTTTACATTACATTTTGAATGGGAAATTACAGTTACTGATAATTACCAGTATTATTTATCCCAGATAGCAATTTGACAACAAATTATCGTCAAATTGGCATCAAAACTTGATTAAATCCGGTGCTATCTGTGTCCGCAATAAACTCGTGTTTTGCTAGCAAAGTTTACTGACATAATCTGACAGCAAATTGCCCGCAAAAACCAAGCTTGACGACGTTAAATTGGCAGCAAAAATCGAGCAAGATCTGAAGTTTTTGGCCATTCATATAAAATGTACATTAACATGCATTTTAAGTCTTAATTCTAAATAAAATGACGATAAATCTTGATCACAAAATAACTAATTAGATATTCTAAGTTAAGTTTCATGAGACTCAAAAATGATGTCATATATCACATCCATGAAAGATTATTTTCTAAAGTTCTTTTGACAGCAAAAATAGAACCAACAACATTAATATATAATAATAATATATTAATGTTAAAACATAAATTTAAATAATTTAATTTATTAAAAATTTTTCAAACAGAAATTGCCCAAATAAATAAAAATCGAACAATTATCTGCCCGATTTTTTTAAAAACAGTTCAATATCTGAATTTCCAATGTGGAAATTGTGTCAAATATTGGACAGTTAGAAATAGATATTACAATATTATTAGCTACATTTTTTTCGCAGGCTTTATGATAAAAACTTGAATACGGACATAAATAGTGAGTAATACGCCACATAGCGATAAGCGACTGAATTATATCATTTTAAATAATAGTTTAATTTTGTAATAAGCTGTAGATTTTGTTCGGTTTTTGCTGCCAATCTGTCATCAGATTGCGCACGCCAAATCTTGCTCAGTTTCTACCAACAATCTTATGTTAGTCAGCAAGCTTTGCTCGTTTTTTGCAGCCGATTTGTTGTCCGGATATGTCAACAAATTTTGCTCCGTTTTTACTGGCAATCTAGCATCTTAATCGGTAGTAACAATTCTTGTACCAAATTTATAGTCTTTTTGCTGATAATAATTTGTAGCAGGCATCTGGCAATATTTGTTAAAACAATGGCTGACTATAGAAAAATAATTAAAAATAATGTATATTAGATATCTATACAAAAAATAATGTATATTAGATATCTACTGGATATTCTCAATATAGAATTATTAGGGATATATTAGGGATATCCTTGAATATGTAGGATACAATAATTAGACATTAGACTTTAAATCAAAATGTCTGCAATACGAGATCTCATAAACACAGGATATGTAGCCTATAATATCCACTAGGCATTCACATCAATATTCAGACGATATTTATGTAGATATTCATATATTGGTTAAATTTTGATCACAAAATGATCGATTAAACATGTCCTAAGTTAGGTTTTATGAGACCCAAAAATAACGTTGGTATGTCACATTTACGGGATCATTTTCTAATGTTTATTTAATGGCAAAACCAAGACCAAATCTAAGACCAATTACACTAATAATATATAATAACACATATTAATATAATATATATTATAGTAAAATTTAAATAATTCAATTTATAAAATTAATTTAATTTATACATAATAATTATATTATAATAATTTATGATAATATATAATAATTATATTATAACTTAATTTATAAAAATAAAGATTTTATTTATATGCAAGTTTAATTATTTTATATCTTAGTAGTAAGATAATAACGAACGACTTTCATTTATTCGGACAGAAATTGTCCAAATAAATAAAAACCGGACATTTAGCTGTTTGATTTTCCATAAATCAATTCAATATTTGAAATTTTCCTTTACGAAATTTTCCTGTATCAGACATTAAACTGATAGAAATAATTATTTATTATTTTTAATCTGATTTTGCAGCTTTATATGCATGCTTTATAGATGCTCGTGACAAAAGCTTCAATATGAAAATAAATACTGAATAACGCGTCGCATAGTGTGTTAAGCGAATAAATTATAATCCCAATATAAGTTACAAAAGAATTTTATATTTACAATTATAGAATGTCTTCAAAATGCCGTCTTTGATTGGTCTGCAAAATGACTGTCTTTTAAACGTCAATTATTAACCCACTTACGTCATATACCAAAAATAGACGTCATTATATCGTATTTTAACATCACCCTGTTTGCATATATGGATGACACGTAGATTTCTACTAAAAATATTTTTGATAGCTCTGGACATGAATATATGAATATGTAAATATCCAATAAATATCTTTAGTAGCTATTTGGTGGAAATGGATATATGGTTAACACGTAAATTTCTAATAAATATCTTTGGTAGGTTTTTGGTGGACATGAATATGTGGATATATAAATATTTAGTGGATATTAGTAGTTATTCGAAAGATATAGATATTTTTTTTATTCATTAGATGTCTACTAGTTATCCATGATAGACATAGACATTAGATAAATATGCATTAGATATCTATTTTATATTTTGTTCTGTGTAAGTAATTGATAATTAAATAAATAATTTATATTTAATTTATAAAACTTGCAATTTAATTTATACAGAAATTCCGATTTTTTACTTCAAATAAATAGTAAATGGATTATTTCCTATTTACTCACTCATTTCAAATATTCTGTTTTTAATATTTTGAATTCCTTGTTAGAATTATATCAGAAATTAAACTGACAAAAAATAGATATATTTTAGATCTTACGTTAGCACCCATCTTTTGTAAATTTTATATGTATTTCATGGTAAAAATTTAAATATGAGTTAGTTAAATCTGATTTCGCTGTGTAGCAGCAAGCGAAAGAACACTATTATATTGTAATAATATTTTGTTACATTATTATTGTAATATTGCAAAATAATATATTATAGTGTTATATCATATAGAGAGAAACAACTTACGTTATATTATTTTTATTATTTCTACTTTATATTACTGCAATCAATAATGTTACTCAGTAATTTGAATGTTTGAAGGATATATTCAATTTACTTTTATGATATTCTTTAAACATCCTCAGAAACTACGCTGTGCTATATGTGAGACTACATTTAAATAATCGCCTGTTTGTAAATCATACGTGCATCATTATAAAATTAGCGCACATATATATATACCTACATAAATAGACGATTATCCAAACGTAACCTGTGATTGGCTAGCTTTAAACTGTTATACATATCTCGAAAACTATTTCTTAAAATAACAAACGACAAACACATTTTTATTACTAAATTTTTCAATCTTATTATCCTCGAATTTTAAAACACTTTACGCATAAAAACACACATATATCCGCACACATACATGTGGGTAATCTATAATAATCTACTAATAGTTTTATTTTTGAAAATATGGAAAGTAAAAAAAAGAGCATACATACTGAGTCAATATATATACATATAAAGTGACCTATCACATACACATGCACGCATACACACATTAACCCATGAAATAAATATGTATATTGCAATACTTCAATATCTATATAATCTACGTTTGTACTATATGCAATCATGTATATTCTATATTAAATTTATCTCGATAAAATTACACACATTTGGAGCACATTTGATGAAGCATATGTGTTATGTTCAATATATGCTCGCATCATAGCTCAGAACTGTATGTCTGACAGTCTGGCATCTATATATAAAGATTTGTCAAATATTAAATTAGTAAATATTAAACATAAAAATAAAAAATAAACAACAGCTCATTATATTAAATTAATAAAAGAATATTATTTAAATTGTAACAAATATCTATCGTAATAAATATTTAAACATTATATATATATATATATATATATATCAATATTTAATATATACGCTAATATATGTATACACCCCAAATGTACATAATTTGATATGTTAAAATATATATTTGACATTGAGTACATTTGATAATCTACTAAACAACTGTATAGAAGAAATATCACTTTTGAGTAGAAGCATATTATCAGTGTTACATGGGCACTTTTCTTTAAAAAGATAATTAATATAAATAGATTAAAAATCTAGTTTTATAATATAAACAATGCAAAAAAATATCCAATACATGATGTCGTCCTCTTGCAATTTTATAAATACATAATACGCGCGCGTGTAGTCTTTAAATTCATATTGTTTAACAAATTGTGTTTTTGATAACACTTTTTGTTATTTCTCGATTTTTCTCTCTCATTATATTATTGAATAAATTTGTCAAAAAATTAATTGTCGCTGTCTACGTAATCGCTATCGTTGCTATCTTCATGCCTCAATTGTTGTTGCACACAAACGTTCGATGTATTCATTAATGAATTTACATTCTTGATCACATCGACCGAGTCATCCGAATGATCTATATTTGGCAATAATGGCTCCCATGAGACAATATTGTGTGACCTATGAGCAAGCAAAATTGCAAAATATTAAAGATATATTCTTTTTACTTTGAGAAAATTATTTAAGTATAAAATCACAAAAAATTTGTATGCTCATAAAGAATTATTTTTGTTATGAAGTCATTGTATTAATAACTTCATAAAAACTCAAATATTAATCAATAGTATAAAAAATTTTATATACTCAAATATCTTAACAAAAAAATAGAATTTGCAAAAAAAAGAATATATTTATAAATCTATACTATAGATGTTAAATAAGTCATGAAATAAATATAAATTATGTATCACACAAAAGTAAAATAAGTTTATAAATTTAATGCATTTTTACGCATTAATTTATATAATACGTATGTGCATGCATTTTTGCTTTTTTATTTTTTTACTTACTGAGCTGTAGATGATGGTTACATTTCATCATCACACAGCCTGCAAGAAATTCATCATTGTTATAATCATAGTAGAAAAGAAATATATATACGTACATACATGTTAGTCGACGTGAAATATTACTTATTTACAATACATGCAATAGATAAGAATTGATATCGGAAACATAATTAATATGTAATTATGTAATATTTAAATTTAAAACAATACAAGATAAAAATAAACTAATAAAGGCTCTTATGAATATATCATATGAAAGAGACAAAAGGCTACCAAGAACCAATGCGGGGTAATTATTTACTTTTAGAGGAACAGCTCAAAACGATCTTGATATAAGTTGTCAAGATCATGATCCTGAGTAACATTCAAAAGATTTTATCCATCGGTCATTTTTCATTAAAAAATTATTAACAAAAAAAGCATAAACATGTGTTTAATTCTATAATTTGAACTTTACTTAGCGTAAATGCCATGTTATTTGTATATTTGAATATTTAGTAATTTTCCCATCCACACAACAATTGTAGGAGTGCATCTCGCTTCGCGCTGTAAAGTATATGCGTGGACACAGTGAGTTTCAACCCCCCTCCCCCTTCGAAAAGGCATTTCCGAAAAATATTATCTATATAACCTAACCCAAACCTATTTCTGATTTAAAACTAAAATTTATACTTCTGCTTATGCTTATATTGATGCTTCATAATTTTTGAACGGATTGTAACCATTTTTTTCTTTGTTACTAACTTTTTAATGAAGAATGACCGACAGCTAAAACCTTTTGAATGTTACTCAGAGTCATGACTTTGACACCATGTCAAAGTCAAAGTCGTTCTGAGGTACTCCTCTAAAAATAAATAATTATCCAGCTCGATAATTTGTGTGCATATGTTTTATTATAATTAAAAATTACATTAATATTTTGACTAACAAAAATGATAGATATAATCACAAATAAAATACGTTTCGGTTTTTTTTTGGACCATATTCAGCAGAATTATAAAGTATATGGAATATATTATATTAAAAATGTGTAACAGCAATAATACACAAAACAAGAAAGAGTCACCCATGTTGTCAGAAGGTAAATATAATATAATGGAATATCGAAAGAGGAAAAAATGTCTGATAAAGTATACTTCTTGCAATTATATTAGACAGAATATATGATGAATCCGTTTTAACCGATCATAGATTAGAATTTAATTATGATTTTGATTGAGATGAAATTAAATTTCTAAATAGTGAACCTTTGCTTAAGAAACGCTTGATTTCTGAAAGGATGTACATAAAAAGGCAGGAAAATAGCCTTAATTTGCAAACTGATGCGGAATGTTTATATTATGCGATATGATCGATAAATTATCGAAATTTGAAAGTCATGCTATCTTATTTAACACCTCTTTATATTTGAATTTACTTTATGATATAAAGAGACTTGACAATTTGTCTCGAATATCCGTGTGTAACATTTGGCTTCTGAACATGAGTGACTCACTTTTGTTTTTTGTTCTGTGTATTATTGGTGTGTTACATTTTTAATATATAATATATTTTATATACTTTATAATTACGCTGAAGATGGTTCCAAAAAAGATCAAACGTATGCTTTTAATTGTAATAAATTACCACGCTGCTTCTTGATTGCCTTTTGTCACCTTCGTAAAATACAAGATAGGCTATATAATATTTTATAATTGATTGTGTATAATATATAAGTATAATATAAAGTGCAAACGCTTGATTTAAAACTCGCAGATTTATGATCACATTTACATTTTGAAGTACAAATAACACTTACATTTGTTCATTGCCACTTTCTTCGGCAACCAATAATTCGTATTCTTCTGCTGCGAAACGATCCCAATCCGAAAGCTGTAATAAAAATGAAAAACACAGTTTTGACACTTAAACTAATAAGTATAAATCATTACAAGATTATTTTTATAATATTATAGATAATTTATCAATTTGTCGGTTTTTATGTGTGTGTATGTATATACAGAGTTTCTCTAAAGTCTGTTCCTACCTTCTATATTTCTGTTTGTATAAACTATTCACACAATTACGAAAAATCATGAAACATATTTGATTATTTTGAGAGGTATTTTTAAAGGTGTTTAGAGAGAGGATATCGAAAAGTATCATCCCCAAAGAGGTTTTGCGGTAAACTCCAATTCAAAAATTTCGGGACACATATTATAATATATTGTTTGAAAGAGCATAAAATAAGAACATTTTTTTCTGTAAACCGGAATTTGATACGTTGATCCGTTGATACGTTCGGGACTTATTTAAGATCAAAATTCGAAAAAAGCCAATTTTCAAAAAATTGTTACTCTCATTCGGGAAGTCCTAAAAAATACGTGTGAAAAATCTTGTAGTTTTAAATCCTTTTTATAAAAAACATTCAGATTTGATTATGGTTCTTTTTCAGGTCGAAAAAAACACTCAAAGTTTAAATTTAATACCATATTTGACAAATTTTGGAAAACTAGGTAAATAATTGTTTACTATGGCCATATGCTTTTCAAAAATCCTCTTTACACCAATAGGTGCAATTGTCTATGTGTTTTAAAAAGGAACTAATTCTTTAATGGAATTTTATTGATTCATACGATCATTCGACACTAAAATAAGTTAAAATCAAAAATGCTATTAAATGTCGGCTTTCAGAGATATTAACAAAAAATGTCACTTTTCATTGTTTTTGAAATATCTCGAAAACGATACAAAATATGGAAAAGTACAGAAAACTTTTTTTGTAGGAAATATAATTGAATAGAAGTATAAAAAAAGTTTTTACGATATCGCAAACCCAAGAAATAAGATAAAAACGGAATGAAAAAATAACAAAAATTTTTTTTCATTTTTGCGTATAACTTTTTTTTATAAATCTAAGCGATTTTTTGCTCTAAACTAAAAAAAAATAGAGAGTTTAACAAACAAAATGCGGGGTTGAAAAAATTTTTACGAGCAATAGTGACCGAGATATTGTTCACGCAAGTTGAATGATTTTAGTCGGTTTTCCAGTGCTTTGCTTTTATTTTTATTTAATGTTATTTAAACTGTTTTTTTATTTGATAAAAACTGATAAAAAAAATTTCCTCTAAAAAATAAAAACTAAATAAAATCAATAATTAACCAGCCAAATATTTAAAAATAATTCAGTTTGTGACAATTTGTAATTTGAAATAGTATTAGTCATAAAACAATCTTGCATTCATAGAAATATTAAATGCTCTTGAAAAAATTAAAATGCATTTTATTTTTATTTTACAATTACACTGTTATATTTTAAATAAATATTTTGTATAATATATAAAGTAGTATTATTATATTGTGGATTTTATTACAAAATAAATTATAAAATTACTTAATTTTTACTGCAATAATTTTTACTGTCGATCGTCAATTTCAAATTTAAAAGTTCCCAACTGATCGACTTGTTTTAAAATTAATCATAAGCTTTACCAGAGGCCCGGAACGAAAAGAAATAAAATTAAAGTGACATACAAAGATTTGGTATGCCCAGATCGCATTATAAGTCATATATTAATAATAATTTCTAATAAACTTTTGAAATTTTTTATTTCAGATCGAGCACGCGCTTCTGGTAAGGCTACGTTCGAAAACATCGCCCGAGCATCATTCTATCTTTGTTATTTATTAAAAATTCGACAAAGATAAAACAACACATGTGTGCACATGGGGGATGTTTTCGAACTGTACTGTAAAACTTATGATTAATTTCATAACAAGTCGTTCAGTTGAGCACTTTAAAATTTGAAATTGGTGATCAACGTTGTTGCAGTAAAAATTAAGTAATTTTATAATAAAATCCGCAATATAATAGTGCTACTTTATATATTATACAAAATATTTATTGAAATATAATAATGTAATAATAATTGTTAAATAAAAATAAAATGCATTTTAATTTTTTCAATTTTTTGCTGCATACAAGGAATTTTTTTATTATATACATGGTATATTTTTTTACTTTTGTAAGGTTTTTTTTAGTGGGATATCACTGTTTTTTGTAAAAATTGATATTTTTATTGGAAAATATAAAATATTATACATGGATGTAATTTTTTTAAAGATTGATTTAATAGAAAGGAATTTTTTTTTAAAAGGAGTTACATAAACAACATATATATTTGCAAGGCTTATGTACAGAGTGTATCTAAATTGATTTGCACTAAACTTTAGGAGCGTATTTTAGAGGTCAAAATAAGACTTTTTCTTATGAACATGTGTTTGCAAATAAACTCCCTCCGAGCTAAAATTCGAAAATGTGTGAAATTGACCAAACACTCGCAAATTTATTTATCTCTTAAGAGAGGATAATAGATAACGTCAAAACCAAGGTCAAATAATAAGGCAATCCATAAATAATAAGATCAAGTGTAAGTACGGATATAAATACATAATATACGTTTTTATTTTTTATTTTAGTGGCTTACTTTACTTCATAATTTACTAGGCTGTACCAAATTTCAACCTCCTGCCATTTTTTTTTCTGAAATACAGTCAATTTTTAATTTTTTCCCCAAACTTTAGGGGCTTCTAGTTCAGAGGAGGGTTTATTTGCGGACCCATATTCATAGGAAAAAAAGTATTATTTTGATCTCTAGAATATGCTCCTAAAATTTAGTGCATTATTTCAAATACACCCTTATATCTCAAAATAATGCAACACAAGAAGAACAAAGTGATTAATGATTATTAAGATTATCGTGGAATAATTACAGGTTAGGTTAGGTTAGATAGATATGTTAGATATGTTAGGAAAAATAATTTTTTCTAATCAAAGTCATATTGAGCTAAGTTAGATTACATTAGCGAAACTGAGCGAATGCTTACACATGAGTGAATTAATACATTATTAATTAACATATTTATGATAAATATATTGTCGGAAAATAATATGGAAACAATTATGGAAGCTTAATTAAAGAAATATTTGAAGATTTAGACTTCTTCCTCTTTTTTCGATAACGAAAAACTAATAATTATACACGCAAACACATTTATGTATATTTATGTATATTTATATTTTATATATAAATGTAATTGTTAAAATATAAGTTATCACGCTTATGCTGGATGTGTTCGTCACATAGGTAGCGCCATCTATGTTCTCGTATTTGCCGTCTAGAGAATATATATATATATATGAAAGCACCTGCTTTTCTCGTTCTCTTTTCTGGCCTACTACCCTAGAGTACAGAAGTGCAATAAAGTATCTTTATAAAGCAAATCGTCAGTTTACTCTCCAAACTCTTTTAACATCCTACTTCAATTTCTTATAAAACCGCAGCAGGTTATGGAATCAGTCACCCTAATCGCGAAAATTATCTGAAAGAGAGTTTTGTCGTGAGAGTTCGCGTCGTAATTTTTAGTGAGTGTGTAATAAAATCCACCGAGACGCTGGAAAATGTCGGACGAGATGTCTGCAAGACACATCACGAAGTTTGACGGTATAAACTTTCAAGCCTGGAAATTCCAGATGAACTCGATATACATCGCACATAGTATTCACGACATTATGTTGGGTGCAGCCGGAAGACGATACGACAACCCTAGCAAAAATTTGGATCAAAGAAAACGCGAAAGCCATGTTTTTTATCTCATCTTCAATCGAGAGTAGTCAATTATACTGTATGCTGATGTACAAAAGCAAAAGAAATGTGGGATAAACTTAACAGTATACACGAACAAAAATCTGCCACAAATAAGTTAATGCTAATGTAAAAATTTCATGCCTACAAAATGGCCGCAAGTGATTCGGTAGTGCGGCATGTGACCAGAAAATGGCAAGATAATTAACGGACGTTGGCAAGATCGTGATGTGGTTGTGATGGCAAAGATTTTAGCAAGCTTGCCATCAAAGTACAACGTTTTCCAGACTGCTTCGGACAGGATCCTGTTAATCAAACGCTGGAAAACCTGCAAGAAAGACTCATGAAAGAAGAGAAACGGTTAGCGGATGACGACGCCACGAGTGCATTTGCCGCCATGAGCTTTAGCGCGAACCGGAAATCGACATCTAATGTCAAAAATAGCGAAAGATCTAAAATCGATAAGAAAGAGATCAAATGCTACTACTATAAAAAGGAGGATCATTTCGCTCGTGAGTACCTCAAGAAAAAACGAAATAAAAAATCAGAAAAGACTGGAAACGAGTCACGCGATTGTGCCTTTGTTATTACATCTTCGCCAAGTCTCGATCAAAAGAGCGAGAAGGAAAATCAAAGCATGTTGCCATCTATCAAAGAAATAAAGAGACTTTTAAATAGAGATGTACATGATGTCTGGTTCACCGATAGCGAAGCTTTTCAGCACATAACTAACCGACGGGATTGATTTAATGAATTTCGCGTGTGTAAAAGTGAAATTTTCTCGACGGTATATGCAAATATAAAGTGTTGGTACAATCGTAATAAATAAGTTCGTAAACGGCATATGGAGCAAATCGCTCATCGAGGACGTATTATATGTTCCGAAAATTAAAAAAAAAATCTTTTTTCGGTCGGCGTGTGTGAAAGGTCGAAAGGTTTTCAAATCTATTTTGAAGATAAAACTGTCTCGATTGAACGCAACGGTAAAATGTTTGTTCTTGGTATAGTTCAACAGAACAGAATTTACTGAATGTTCTTTGAGGTAAAGATTGCTCAAAGAAGAAGCCAACATATCCATAACGAATCTAAAACAGTAGCATGAACGTTTTGAACAAGTGTACGTTACGTGCAATGACCGAAAAAGGTGTAATAAAACTAATGGATGTCAACGATTTCTTTTGTGAAGCCTGTCAAATCGATAAATCACATCGGCTTCCGTTCAAGAAATACATGTCAAAATCACACAACCCGGTGAATTCATACACACCAATGTGTGTGGACCATTCTCAACTGAATCTAAAAGAAAAAAGATTTTTTGTAACTTTTAAAGTTGACATGTCAAATTTTCGTCATGTTTATTTCTTGAAACACAAGTCAGATGTGTTAGAATATTTTAAAGAATATGAGAGGATGATAGAAAACAAGTGTGGACGTCCCATGAAGGTGCTACGCTCGGACAACGGTCGGGAATATTGTAATATGTTATGAAGCAATATTTAGCATCTCGAGGAATTCGAATGGAGAACATCGCGTCGTATACTCTCGAACAAAACGGGAGATCAGAACGAGATAACAAAACTATAGTGGAAAGCGCAAAAACTATGATTCATACAAAGAATTTTCCGTTGTCATTGTAGGCAAAGGTAGTCAACACGGCAATATACGTGCTAAATAGAACGACTTTTAACAGAAATTCAAATGCAACACCGTATGAAATTTGGATGAGGAAGAAACCAATTTGTTCCATCTCAGGATTTTCGGGTCTAAAGCTTACCTACACATAAACAAACAGTTCAGGCAGATATTTGATCCAAAAGCTAAGAAGGTATTGCTAGGGTACCAAAGGAACTCAATGAATTATCGGCTCTATGATCCAAAAACAAAGAATGTTTCAGTTTCGAGAGACAACTGTTCAATGAAACAACTCAAGAAGAACTGTTAACAGAAGAGACCTCCATGGACAAAATAACATTCCCTCAAGAAGAAGAATTCGAAGAAATCGCTGCCAATGAACCAGTTGCAGAAGAAGTACCAGATGTATCAGTTCAGGAAGAAGCAGGAGCTGGTCGAAGTATGATTCGATCTCTGAGGTTTTTCTGTTCGATAATTGGCTATTGATTGACACCAGCTCCTGCTTCTTTCTGAACTGATATATGACACCTGCCAAATATGCTTGTATTGCCGAGTGCAATGTTTCAGTCACATATCAAGAAGCTGTTAACCAAACAGAAAAAAATGGATAAAAACAATTGAAGACGAGTTGAAAGCTCACAAGGTAAATAAAAACTGGAACATTGTACCAAAAACTGAAAATAAGAAACTTATCGATTCATAATGGATTTTTAAAGTTTTACGAGATACATCTAGAAATATTTACCTATATAAGACTCGACTATGTGCTAGAGGCTTTAAATAGCAACGAGAATTGGAATGGATTGGAATTGATTATGCAGAAACGTTTGCCTCAGTCGTCAGATATGATTCTTTGCGAGTTCTACTGGCCATGGTAACAGAAAAAGATTTAGAACTCGCGCAATTCGTCAAAACGGCATTTCTCTATGGTGAGCTAAAAGAAGAAATATTCATAGAAATTCCTGAAGGTCTCTTCATCTTCGATAAAGAAAAAAAGAAAAGTTTAATGTGTAAGCTAGTAAAATCGCTCTACTTTAAAACAAGCGCCCAAGTGCTAGAACTAAAAATTTAATAATTACCTTAAACAGTTTAATTTAAAAGAATCTCAAGCTGACAAGTGCATCCTTCATGGTAGTGTTGCATGGAAGTGAAGCTTATCTGGCGCTCTTTGTAAATGACAGACTTGTTGCTGCGGAGTCACGCGAGGCTCTTAATGTAATATCAAAGAAAACATAGAGGGAGCCGCAAGTATCGATAGGTATCGAAGAGATGTGGAGAATAAGGCAACTCGAATGTGACGTCACGTTCACATGTAGGAATCTTATTTTAATATATTACTTTGGAATAGCTGATTACTGTTTTGTATCTATATAATATTAATAAAGTATAATGACCACATGGTGTCAGAAGTGGGATCAGGAAAGTGATAGAAAGTAGCATTTTACACTCAAGAACTTCTCCAGAAAACTAATCTCACAAAAAATGAGTACAGTTCCAAGTGCTCTACCTATTGGGACTGGACAGATGATTCAGCAGGAGGAGCAAATTCGTCATTAAAAAGAGGCACAACTCAACATTTGGCAACCACCTGAACTTTTCAATTTTTCGAAGATGAACGAATGGTCGTGTTGGTTGGTCCAATACAAACGATACGTGGAGACATCAGGATTGAACAAAAAATCAGAACCGCAACAGATAAGTTCATAAATTTATTGTATGGGACCACAAGCAGAAGACGTGTTTCTCACATTACGTTTAAACGACAAAGAAAAAAAATATAACAAAAATATAAAGAGTAGTAACAGCCTTCGATAATCATTTCATTTCTAAACGTAACATCATATATGAAAGATCGATTTTTAATCAACGTATTAAACAGGACGGATAAACGGCAGACGAGTTTATCACTGCATTACATGCACTTACCGAACACTGCGAATACGGACAGTTAAAAGATGATCTGATAAGAGATAGAATCGTTGTTGGTATCCGAGATAAAGGATTGACGGAAAAGCTACAACTTAGAACCGATTTAACACTCAACACAGCGATTACCATGGTCATACACAGTGAACAAGTCAAGCAACAAACTACTCAAATATCGTCGACTTTGTATACAAAAATCGATATCGATCGAGTAGTTTTGCGCAAAGACAAGAAAAAAGAATTCTTTAAACAAAAGTGTTCTAAACCCAGCGGGAAAAACAAGTTCAGCAGGAAGACAATTTTGCAACAAAGCGTTAGAAAATGCGGAAGATGCGATAGTGATTCAAACTTATTTAATAGCAGTTATTCGAAAAATGGGACAACCGCAATGTCTCTGAGTTACGAAGCTTACTGGGATCTGTAAACTATTTTACGAATTAAATTTATACCGGAGTAAATTTATACCAAATTTATCAACGATGTCACACGCTTTAAACGAAATGCTCAACTAGAAAAATAAATTCATGTGGGGAATCGAACAACAAAAAACATTCGAGCAGATTAAAGAAGACTTAGTCAAGGCACCAGCTTTAGCAGGTAGTTCCATCCAACAACGTGAAATCGTTATTATAGATCGATGCATAATCATACGAAGTCGGTGCTATTATGAAGCAGAAACAAGAAGATGGAAAATATCGTCCAGTGGCACACGCATCAAAAGCTTTAACTTCACACCAGAAAAACTGGGAACAAATCGAAAAAGAAGGATGCGCCTTAGTATGAGCCTGTGAACGTTTTAAAAATTTTATTACCGGAATCAGAATAATACTCGAAACAGACCACAAATATCTCGTTCCAATCTTTAATACAAAGAAACTGGATGATATCACGCCAAAATTACAACGAATGCGATTACGATTATTAAGGTACGTATGTGATATTTGTTGATTATTGACATGTTCCAGGTAAAGAGTTGGGAGCAGCTAATATATTGTTACGAAGACCGATACAATATGCCAAAGACGACAACGATCTGGAAATTAATGTGATAGTACAGAATTTTGAATATGTACAGACAATCACCGGAAATCTTCCAGCAACAGATACCCGTCTTCAAGAAATTTATAGAGCTCAACTAGCAGATTCTACGTGTTCTAAACTTAGAGAATACAGTCAAAATGGATGGCCGCAGAAAAACGAATTAGATCAACTGATGCGGGATTATTGGCAATACAGCTCTGAAATCACCGAACAAGAAGGGCTACTCATGAAAGCAACAAGACTCATCATTCCAATGGAGTCACTACGAGAAAACATTTTGCACAAAACACATGAAGATCATCAAGAAATTACAAAATGCAGAGCCCGTGCAAGAGAATAGGTTTGGTGGCCAGGATTATCCACAGAGATAGAAAACTTGATGAACACATGCCCACAATGTATTGAAGAATCAAAAAATAATCGAGAATCATTAATTCCATCTGAGTTTTTTCAAAGACCATGGCAAAAAATCGGAATCGATTTGTTCAAGTTAAAGCAGAAATGGTATCTACTTGCAACGGATTACTACTCTCGTTATCCCGAAGTAGCGTTGTCAAGCTTAGGAGAGGACGAGGTTATCAAGCACCTAAAATCTATATTTGCAAGACACAGCACACCGGAAAAAATGTACAGCGACAATGGTACACATTTCGGACCATTGCTTATGTCGAAATTTAAATTATTTGCAAAGGAATGAGCGTTCAAACACACTATGTCAAGTCCAAAATTTCCCCAAAGTAATAGATTTGTCGAATCGATGGTGAAAATCATAAAAAAAGGCCTGAAGAAAAGCGAGGACGAATATAAAGCCTTACAGAGTTATCGTGCAACAGCACTTTCCAATGGCTTCTCTCCAACAGAATTACTTATGGGAAGACGGATCCGAACGACGATAACCTTGCAACTAAAAAATTAGATCCAAAAATATCCGACAAACAAACAGTACTTCAGAAGGAGAAAGATAATCGTCTCAAACAAGAGTTCAATTACAATTCCCGACACCGAGCGAAGACTCTATCAGAATTGAAACTTGAAGATCGTATCTGGATCATCGATCTAAAAAGATATGGAACGGTGAAAAAAAAACACGAGTTTCCACGTTCGTATATCATGGAGACGAAAAAAATGATACGACGAAACAGATACCATCTGATATATATATCAAATGGAGAACAAGAAGAAAATTCGATCGACTTCCCCGAAGACGATGAAATGCCCAACGAGAATGAGGACAGGAGTAACAAATCATAAGATCCACAACAAGAACAAGGTCCCAAACAAGAAGAGGTCCAAAGAGAACCGCGACTGGGCGATTACATCACACGAAATGGAAGACGCATCATTCCCCCAAAAAGACTTATTGAAGACTATTAATATATCAATTTATTTATTTTTTTTATTTTTTTTCCTCACGTTAATTTAAAAAAAAAGAGGAGATGTAATATCGAAGAAAACATAGAAGGCGCCGCGAGTATCGATAGGTATCGAGGAGAATAAGACAGCTCAAGTGTGACGTCACGTTCACGTGTAGGAATCGCATTTTAATATATTACTTTGGAGCTGATTACTGTTTTGTATCTATATAATATTAATAAAGTATAACTACCACATTTAACTCAATAATTGAACTGTTCAAGAAATTGTTTAATATTATCGTAAGCAATCCAAAAATTTTTATCGGGCTATAAATAGAGAGATCGCGTAAATAAAACGATGTTTCTGTATCAACAAGCATATATTACAAATATTATTGGCAAATATAAAATAAGCAATGCCAAAGCTAGTGTACCTGCCGATCTAAATACGACTTTAAATCCGATAGAATTAAGCGAAAAGTTTGTTAAATGTGCCTTATCGAAGGGCAGTTAGCTTTTTTATGTTCCTATCAGTCGTGTCGCGATCTGATATCACGTACGCGGTAAATGCTGTGAGTAGATATTTAAGCAATTATAATAATAATTATTGGCTGACTGTAAAACGAATATTTAAGTATTTAATAGGAACGTTCGATCTAGGCAGAGTATCGAAGCGGCGGGAGTAGATTGGAGCTTATTGGTTATTCAGATGCAGACTATGCAAACGACATAGAAACCAGGTCTACAACCGGATATATGTTTAGTCTAGCGAATGGTGTAGTAACTTGGTCCTCTAAGAGGCAAAAATCGGTTCTCAAAGCACCAGTCCAAATCCGAATATGTATGGCGGCAACAGAAGCTGCAAAAAAAGCTATATGATTAGGTTAGGTCAAGAAACCATTGAATGATATCGTCTGTCCATGTAAAAATTCAACTGTCATAAATCATTGACAATCAGAATGCTATATAAAGCTAATAAAGAATCCGGAGTTTCATAGACGTAAGCACATGGACGTCCGATATCATTATATGCGAGAAAGGGTTGGAGATAGTGAATTACACTCAGAGTATGTAGCCACCAAAGTACAATTAGCAGACATTTTTACCAAAGCGTTGCCATCTGTACGTTTCAAAACCTTATGTTCAAACTTAGGACTAATGTATCCCAAGAAGCTTAACGGCGAGTGTTAAACGGGGAGCACACACTTTTGCATAAGCGCATAACTATAAGCATAAGGAAATTGATTGGTTCATTTCCTTATGCATATATTTGTGGACCAATCAATTTCTTTATGTTTATGATTATGCGCTTATGCAAAAGTGTGTGCTCCTCGCTTTAGAGTATAAGTTTATCGCGCTTATGCCGTATGTGTTCATCACATAGGTAGCGCCATATATGTTCTCGTACTTTTGCAGTCTAGAGAATATACAGAATATAGCCTAAAAAGGGGGAAATATTGCAATAGGGAATTCAGGACACAAAAATAAGAGAAAAAAATTTCATATATTTTATATTAATTTATATATATATTTTCATATAAACATATGTCCGATATGACCTTGTTTTCAAATTATAACTTGTTTTATTTTTCAACAGAATTAAGATAATTACTGTTACAGGAAGTGCTCAAAATGATTACCTCTTGAATACAGGCTTCAACATGACTCAACATAGATTGTCTAACTTTTTCAAAAATTCCGGGTATTGCTTGAATTTCCAGGCAACCATCTTCAACACGTTGACGAAGTATCTCGACATTATCAATGAGTTTGTAAACAATGGATTTTAGATGCTCCCACAAGTAATAATCGAGTGGATTCAGGTCTGGGGAGCGAGCTGGCCAAGCAATAGGACTAACACGGCCTATCCATCTACCAGGAAACGTTCATCCAAATAACGTCTAGCTTCTCGACTGAGATGAGGCGGAGCACCGTCATGTACCATCATGCATGAACCAAATATGACGTATGATATTTAGAGAAACTTCATCTAATAATCCATGTAAATAATTTTGCAAAAAATCACAATACACAAAGACCCTCCTGTTCATCTTGTAGGCAAGACGAGAGATCTTATCAAATTGTCAGCAATAATTCCGGCCCATACATTGATACAAAATTGTTGCTGATGTCTTGAATGAATAATGGCATGAGGATTCTCTTCGGACTAGCAATGCATGTTATGAAAATTTATCACACCATCTCTTGTAAATCCAATCTCGTCCGTAAACAATATCAATGATGAGAAATGTTCCTCATGTGAACACATCCGACGAAACCATTTACAAAAAGCCCTTCAGAGTGGGTAATCACCAAGAGAGACCTTGCACTCTTTGCATGTGATACGGATAAAGTTGTTGTGTTCGTAAAATTTTCCATACCATATTATGTCCTACGCCTTGTGCTCTTGCTATTTCTCAAATATTATAGTGCCAGGATTTTGTGTAATGCTATTTAGAACTTGTTCTTCTAAACGAATACTTCTGATTCTAATAAGTCCACCACAATTTGCAGTTTGTTTTTTAAATAAACCTGTATTTCGAAGACGCTCATCTATCCTTTGGAACATTTTTCTTTCAGGCAAACGACGATTCAGAAATGTTTCCACATACAAAAGTCTAGCTCTGACTGCATTACCGTGGGCTAATTCATACATGAGATGTACGTTTGCCATTTCATTGTTTGACCAAACCATAGTTTTCACTTAAACATAGTTCTATCGTTAATAATACTATATAGGTACGATACGAATACCTTATGTATATGTTTATATGAACTTTTTCTTTTATTTTTGTATCCTGAATCCCCCATTGCAATATTTCCCACTTTTTAAGATACACCCTGTATATATGAAAGCACTCGTTCTCTTTTCCGACGTACAGAACGTACCCTAGAGTAAAGAAGTGCAATAAAGTATCTCCATGAAGAAAACCGTCAGTTTATTCTTCAAACTCTTTTAACATCCTATTTCAATTTCTTATAAAACCGCAACAGTAATTGATGCATAATTAATTTATTATAGATTAATTTAATAAGCAATAAAAATTGATAAGCAATGAGTTTATATTAATGTATCAAAATAAGTCTTGGAATTCTCTCAAAAATATCAAAATCACATTTAATACATATTTTTATTAATTGACTTCATATAAAATAGATAATAAAATAATAAAATTATATCTAAGCATTTCTATAGCGTCTTTTGTGTATTTGTAATTACTCACAAATCTTAATTCTGAAAATGTGAATGTTTATTTATATTTTATATGAATGTAATTAATGCATAATTAATATTTTTAAATCACTTACAAATGGCTAAGCAATGAGTTGCATGTTCATATTATTATAACAAAACAAATTTTATAAGAATTATCAAAATTATTTTTATCAAAATTATTACATATATAGTTGAATTAAAAGCATTTGAATTAGAGTCTAAGAAAATAGAAATGTTAAATTCATTAATTTTCATCACATTAATCAAAGAAGAGAAATAAAGCAATAATTTTGTTTTTAAATTATATAATAAAAGTTATTTTCTTATACTAAATAAAGACAAGATTTAACTTATTTAACTTTTTTACTATAATAGTTAAACTTATCTTTTTAATGCAATGAGAAATGGAACATGGAAATTCATAGCTTATTCATATAGAGTCTTTTGCAATATAATGTTATCAGAGAGCATTAGAATATCTGTCATCGACAAAAAGAATTCAAATTTGAATCAAAATGAGGAAAGAGTCAATGAGTGATATCGAATTAGATTTTATTAGATTAAAAGATCTTATAAAAGTTTACATTAATTTAGCAGTTATTCCATTGAGAAAAAACAGAAGCCTATGATGCAGCTTTAAATAATGTAAAACATGTTTTGAAATGTCAATAAAATACTAAAATACTTCCTAGGAAAGGTGTTGAAAGATCCTAATCTTCTTTCACTATATTTAATAATTTTTAAAGTGATTTTTATATATTCTTTTATATTCTTAATTTGTATTTTACATATGAAAAATTTTAATATGTCTGTATATTGTGCGTATCATAGAAACAATATTGAGATATAAAGGAGGATATGCAAAAGCTTATATAATCTCTCTCTCTCTCTCTCTCTCTTTCTCTTCATTCAAATTCAAATTCAAATTCAAAACTTAAATCCAGAAGTAAAAATATTTACTATAAAATTAATGATTTAAAAACATAAAATTACTAAAAACGCAGAAAAAATAAAGCACCTAAGTTTCTTATTTAATTGCTTACTTTTATCATCTGCTTTTATATCCTTAAATGAATTTATAATATTTTCAACTACATCTAACATTTTACATATTAGGTTTATGTTTCAATATTGTTCCTACATTCCGCACAATATATAATATAATACACACATATTTAAATTTTCCATATGTAAAATATAAATTATATAAAATTTATTTTAAAAAAAGATTAAATATAGTAAATAAAAAGATTAGAATTTTTGCAATACCTTTCTTAAATAGTGCCTTAACATTTTGTAGTTGGTACTTCGAAACATTTTCTCAAGTTGCATAGGCTTCTATTTTAATTACCGCAGCTTCCAAATTATTAAACTTTTATACTCTAATAAAAATTGCAATTTAGCATCACTATTCAGTTCTTTCTCCTCATTTGGATTCAAATTTGAACTTCTTTTTGTCGATGACTGATATTTTAATGCTTCCCGATAACATTATATTGCAAAAAGCAGTTCCATCTGAATAAACCATTTCCATGTTCACGTTTCTCATTGCTTTAAAAAGTTCAATTATTATATAAAAAAAAAATATTAAATAGATTGTCTTGTCCTTAAAGTATTTAGTCCAAGAAAATAAATAACTTTTATTACATAGTTTATGAACAAAATTATTACCTTATTTATTTTTCTATGCTTAACATTTCAGTTTCAGGCTCTAATGCTTCTTTGATTCTTTTAATTGCTTACAATTTAACTGTAAATATTATATCTTTGATAGAATTTGTTTTAGTATAATAACATAAGCATGCAACTCATTGCCTAGCCATTTGTAAATGATCAAAAAATATTAATTACACATTAATTACATTTATAGATAAAATATAAATAAACACTCACGTTTCCATTAATATAAATTCATTGCTTAGCTATTTAATAAGTTAGTTAACCTAAAAATATTAATTATGCTATTAATTGTATTCATAGACACAGTATATCTAAACCGAGCGTTTGCCTTTATTTATGAAGTGGGAGTAAAGCGGGGAGCACACACTTTTGCATAAGCGCATAACCATAAACATAAAGAAATTGATTGGTCCACAAATATA
>JBCEZW010000120.1:11575282-11590092 GCA_039654385.1 Cataglyphis altisquamis
GATGCCTCCCACTGTCAATTGATACTCGGTCCGCGGCGAAGCAATGGGAGGAGCAGTTTGCGAGCATGCTTCGCTATAGCAACCGAAAAAAATACATACATAATGCGCGCTCCGTTTTATGTATGTAATCTTTTCATTATGTGTGTAATTCTTGTGTGTGTGTGTGTGTGTGTGTGTGTGTGTGTGTGTGCGTGTGTGCGTGTGTGTGTGTGTGTGTGTACTAATATACATATAATAAAAAATGACATTATATATTATCATTAAATTTTTTTAAATATTCTATATAATATTACAAAAACAAACTCATAAATATTAATTATAAAGGAATATAGATTCAATAACTTTAATTTCAACAAACATTGTTACAATCCTGAATAAGTTCAAAAAAATTTTTGCCATCGGTCATTATTTATTAAAAACATATAAACAAATATGTATAGTATTTGCAAAGTGAGACTCTGATACTTCAATATAAACAAAGCATAAAAAAGTTAATTAAGAGTCTAGCTCGGTAATCGGTGCGCAAGTATAATTTATGTTTGGTATCTTTATTGGATTTCTTCAATCTGAAAAGCATAAATCTCCGATTGCGCTGAGATTTTAACCAAAGCTTGTCCTTAACTTGAGTATAAAGTACCTTGAAGGACTTTTGCCAACAAGGTCCCGTTTATCCCCTCCTCTCCCTCGTCTCAAAGTTCCAATCGGAGGTTTATGCTTTCGGAACTGTAGTCAACATAAATTATACTTGCGCACTAATTACCGCACTAGGCTTTCACTCAGCTCTTTCTTCTGTTTATTATATTTAAATATGTATATATAGTCTATGTAAAACTAGATCAAACGTAGATTAATAATGCTGAACACAATTTATATGAATATTATTATCCCTAGACATAGCATAGAACATAGATAAAGAGGAAAGAGGGAAGAAGAAGGAGGAGAAAGAAATAGATTTTTATATAATATTTAAAATTATATAAACAAAAATATTTAGGAGGAGAAGCTTCAAATAAGCTTGTAACTTTCCAGCGAAGTGAGGTCTACCCACTACCAACCGATGCTCTTAATGTGACAAGATTCAGTTAGCCTAGTCTGTTCAAAACAGATTTCGCCGTACCTGCTATAAATTTTTGTTAGTAGAAAGAAACGAATTGCCGACCGATTCTGTACAATTTGATTATATGGCCGTCTGCAGACTGTCAACAGAACTGTAACAAAGATTGTTACTATAACCTAACAGCATATTGGCATCAGAAACTAAACAAGATTTGTAATCATCTGCAACTCTTGCTCGGTTTCTGCTGCCAATCTGTCATCAAATTGCGCGTGCAAGTAAATCTTGCTCGATTTTTGCCGCTAATTTGTTATCGAATTGTATCAGTAGTCTCTGCCGGCAGAACAAAAGTCTAATGCGGATACAAATCATGTTAATTTCCTAACAACTTCTGAATAAATCTGTTGACACACTGCATGTATTTTGCTTATTGGATACCTATTCTGTAAGATAGATAGCCAAGTTTATAAAACAAATTTTGCAAAACATCTATTTTGCAAAAATTAATTCTGCAAAAAGCTACAGATTGTAAAATTATATCATAACTAGAGATTTAAGTAATACAATCTGTGACAAAGGGACTAATGTATCTATAGGAAGTTTTTATTTCTCAATTTAATAAATAATTACTGGAAAACTAGGAATTTGTTGACTAGAAAAATATATGCGGTGCTAATGACTGAATCAGGAATTGAACCCAAGTTTTTCGCTTTTCAGGAAACTATATAATACAATTTCATAATTTCAAAAAATATCAATATGTTTAAAAATATAGTTAAGGATATTTAAAAATATAGTTTAGAGATTTTTAAAGATTTAGTTTTTTAAACAAATATTCGGCAACATACGGTTAAATATTTATAATGTTGAATTTTCGAATATCAAAATATGATTATAAAACGAAAATCACCATGCACTTCATAAGCTTTTTACGTTTTTTTTTAATTTTTTGTGAATACTGTTAAAATTCACAAAATTTTGGAAATGATTATTGTCCAATTCAAGTAATTTTCATATTTGAGAGCACTATACGGATATTAAAAATCAATATAAATAAATAATTTAGGAGCAATGTATTTCAATTGCAATAAAATTTTAGAATACTGGCTTCTCACAAATAAAATAAAAACTTTGTTTATATATTTACTTGCTTCAATAATTTCTAACCCGCCAAGTTATTTTCTTAATAATCATATGTATAATGTATGTATAGATAATTATACAAATATAAAAATAACAATATATATTTATATATAATAATGAATAAGGTAAATATGCATATTAGGTTACACCTCACTGATGACTTTGATTTTGACATATGTTGTCAAGGACATGATCTTGAATAACTTTTCCTTATAAATTAATCGGCGGTCTTTTATAGTTTCCGAGATATGCGATTTCAAAGTTTCACAATTTTAATGATTTTTCTATTACAAAATAAAGAAAAATAAAAGTTGTATACATTGTATTTTCGTAGATCAGACGTAGAAAAAATGTTTGTTTACATTTCCAGATGGAAAACTCTTTGGGTTTTCTTACTTTCCACGCAAAGCGAGGTTCAACGCAAACTTATGTGTCTAACTTTTTGATAGTGGATTATTAAAAAGTTGCTTATTAAAAAGTTATTAACAAAAAAAGTTTGAAATATACCAAAGTATAAGCATGGACAGAAAGTACGCGCGCGCGCACACACACTCACACATGGAGGCGGATCGATGCAAGGTAGGCCTTCGGCTCCCCTCCCGCACTCACCCCGCCGATAGGCAGGGTCGATCTTGCTTTACAATGTAGCATGTACTTTGTAAGTTGTAAAGCTTGGTCCACCCTGCTTACTAGCAGGATGGGTGCGGGAGGGAAGCCGAAGTCCCACCTTGCACTCCACCCCGTGTGTGTGTGGTGCGCGCGCGTGCTTCCTGTCCATGCATGTACTTTGGTATATTTCAAACTTTTTTTGTTAATAACTTTTTAAGGATGAATGACTGACGGCTAAAATTTTTTTTATGTTATTCAGGGTCATGACCTTGACAATATATATCAAGGTCAAGGTCGTCCTGTGCTTTTCTAAAAGTAAATAATGACGGAAAATACATTAAAACTGTAAAACTTTAATCATTAGATATCTCAAAAATTACAACAGATCGCCGATTAAGTTATAAGGAAAAGTTACTCAGGGTCATGTCCTTGACAACGTATGTCAAGGTCAAAGTCATCGGTGAGGTGTAACCTAATATGCATATTTACCAATGAATAATAATAATATAAAAATGTGTATGAGTAATTTAAATATCAATTTGTCAATAAATATTAACTCACTTTTTTACAAAAATTTGTTGAATTAATAACAGTTTTATTACATATCTCCATTTCATTAGACAAAAAATATGTTGTGATAAGCGTATTATTAAAAAAATACGCAATCAACAAATTTTTATACTTTTCAAATAAGCTTTAACAAATCGGAGAATAGTATGTCAAATATTATTCTATATTGTTTATTTTAAAATTGCATATTATCTGTTGTCTTCTTCGCATCTTCGCATAATTTTATTTTATAATATTTATTAATGCATCGCATAAAATCGCTAAATAAATTATAATATTTCCGTAGCTTATATTCAATATCATCATAAATATCATTATAAATAACTTGTTTTTTAACAAGATAAAATATTATAATTATATGTTAAATATAAAAATTTGTATAAATACATTTTGTTATTCACATAATACATTCTCAGTAAATATTCACATAAGATCACCATCTTCAAAAGTCAATAACCTTGACATATGTTGTCAAGGTCATGATCCTGAACATTCAACAGATTTTAGCCGTCGCTCGTTTTTTATTAAAAAATTATTAACAAAAAAAGTTTGAAAAATATAGCAATTATTTTGAGTATTGAAAAGCATAAACAACAAATAAATGTATGTAGAAATAGTACATGTATAAACAAAAGAAAGTCATTAGCAGTGAATAGTTGATATATTGAATAATTTTTTGTTTTAAAGCAGAAAATAGTTGATTGACTTAATAGATACATAGACTCATTATCTAGAAAAAAATTGATGAATTATACGATTCCACATAGGTTTGCAACTTTCTGCGCAAAGTGAGGTCCATCTCATATCACCCTGTGCTTCGGTCGCAAAACGAGGTTTATAATTATATGATTTCACATGGTTTTGCAACTTTCTGTACGGAGTGAGGTCTATCCCATATCGCCCTGTGCTTCAGATGCGAAACGAGGTTTATAATTATATGATTTCACATGAGTTTGCAACTTTCTACTCGGAGCGAGTTCCATCCCATATCGCCCTGTGTTTCGGGAGCAAAACGAGGTTTATAATTATATTATTTCACATGGGTTTGCAACTTTCTGCATGAAATGAGGTCTTTGCCATATCGGTCTGTGTTTCGGACGTGAAACGAGGTTTACCAAGCGAAGCACAAGACGATATGAGATAGACCTCGTTCCGCACAGAAAGTCGTGACTTTTGAAGATGGTGATCTTATGTGAATATTTATTATAATTTTCTATAACTCCACCTGTAGTAAGTGCTGAACCAGTAGCTGCAGAAGACTAGTAACTGCCATTTTCAAAATAACTGCCGGTCTCAAGCCCGGATGAAGGAGAAGGATTGAAGGAATAGGCAAACAACTTACCCATCGTAAAAAAACTCATATGCTCATAGAACTGCAAATCGAGCCTCGGATGACAGATGGAACCTACGGCAACGACCCGGCAAAAATAAGAAAAAAACGACTTTGGAAATCAAACAGACTTCGTTTGGAATGCTGGAACGTAACATCATGGAATAACAAAGACCAAGAAGTTATTATCAAAATAAACGCCCGCAACATAGATATATGTGAATTTACAAAAATAAAAAAGAAAGGAAAGGGAAACGCCAAATACCAAAATTATATTCTCTTTTATAGAATAGAAAAGTGGAGTAGAAAAGGACAACAGAGCTCTGGCCGGCGTGGATATATTAATACACAAAAAATTTGAAAGTATAATAGACAAAGTAGAATATTTGAATCAGAATATATATAATGCGCGTCACGCTTAAAACCGACATCGGAAGAATACATTTATAAGCATCTATGCCCGGGATATAAGCAAACCCAAAGAAAAAAGAGAAATATTTTTCGAACAACTACAAGAAGCAATGGATAAACTCTCAAATAGCGAAAAAATTTTTATTATCGGTGACTTTAATTCAAGAAATACCCCCATTCCTAGCATTATGCAACGACTTAACGAAGCAACCGCCAATGACAACGGTGATATGCTCATAACTTTTTGCTCAAAAAACGAGCTGCGTATAAACAATACATTTTATCAACACAAATGGCAATATAAATATACATTCATAAACTCAAGAGACCAGAGATCAGTTATCGATTAGACATAATAACAAATAAAAATGTGCTGCCCAGTCAAATCATAGACGTGCGAACACTTACCACTGCAAACGTAAATACTGAACATAGTTTGATCTTATGCAAATATCGAACATATATGCAATTAAGAAAGAAAAGCCCTGTCGAATTTACATCAAAAATTATATAAAGTTATCACAAAATAAATCCACTCTAATTCTATATCAGAATAGACTCACAGGAAAGATAAACGATAACAGCATCAAAGAGGAAGATGATGTCGATCAAGCATAGAAAAAAAATAAAAATAAACATAATTAACATCTCCGTGATGCGGCGTCCGTAGTCGTTGGCATCAAAAAAGTAAATATAAATGGAAATAATAACATCAAACCATGGTTCACAGAGGAAATTAAAACGTTAGCTAAAAAAAGAAAAGAAGCTTACCTTACAATACAGAAGCAATTAGTCACAATAGGAACATAATAAGTACAAGGAGGTAAGAAATAGAGTCAACAATGAAAAGTCTGAAAAGGGATACTGGAAGAAGTTCTCTAGAGATATGAAGCACAATTTATATAGAGGCCAAAAGAAGATTTGGAAAATGCTCCGAAACAGAAAGAAGCCAATGAAGAGGTACAAAGAAATACAATAATCCCAGAAACATGGACCGCACATTTAAGAAATTTATAGAATCATCAGAACCATAGTGAAGATGTCGAGCAGCCTGAAATTAATACAGACCTGAACGCAGAAACAACGAAAGATGAATTTGATATAATTTTAAGCGATGTAAAGAAAGCAATAATGAATTCAAAGAACAGAAAAGCCCTGGTGTAGATGATATAACAAACAAAGTGCTAAAATGTGGAGGATCCAGCATCCAGCACGAAATCACTACCCTATTAAAAAAAATCATGAATGACGGACGAGTATCGTAGAAATGGAAAATGTCTACAACATACCAATATTTAAAAAAAGATCGAAGAAAGATTCGAACAACTATAAAGGGATAACAATACTCAGCTCCTTCCTGAAAATATTGATGAAGATACTAGCAGAGAAAATAACAAGAAAAGCTGATATAAATGAGGAACAGTAAAATTTCTGATATAATCAATCTATCACGCTATATTTATTCTAAGGCAACTAGTCAAGAAAGCAACTGAATTTAACAAACTTCTACTCCTATATTTTGCCGACTTTAAACAGGCCTTTGACAGAGTAAGTCTAAATGATGTCCTTAACAACATGCAAAAACGCAACATCAGCGAGAAATGCTCGATGGTCATTGCGGAACTAAACAAAAACAACAATCCAGGGTCAAAAACACCTTAATTGAAGCTACCATAGGGTTATAGCAGGCAGATAGTCTGAGTCCTAATCTTTTTAATCTTATAATTGACGAAATAATTAAAAGCGTAAAACACATTAAAACTGGCTACAATATGAAAAACAACGCAATACAAATATTATGCTATGCAGATGATGCGAAGATAATAGCAGAAAGTGAGGATGACTTTCAGAGACTCTTATCTAGACTCGCAAGCACAGTATCATTTAATAACATTTAATATACTTATATCCACTGAGAAAACACAGCTTATGGTAATATCCAAAGAATCAATTAAATGTAAATTAGAAGTAAATAATAAAGTTGTGTAACAAGTCATGAAATTTATCTTGACATATAATAATCCAGCGATAGAGACTTGATAGAAGAAATCCGCGTACAAGCTAATAGAGCAAATGGGATAGCAGAATACCTGAGAGACATTGTCTGGAGGAATCGATATATGATTATAAAAAGTAAAGTAAGAATTTATAAAACGTGCATCAGACCAATTCTTATGCAGCAGAAATGAGAGTTGAAACAACCAAAACAAATGAGTCCTTCCAAAGAAAGCACGACAGAAATAGGATGTTAAGAACAATTAGAGAAATCAATTTGAAAGATAGAATGAGAAATGAACAAATAAGACAGGACTGCGAAAACCAGGACATAATGAAGTGGATCAGTACGAGATGGCGATGCTGGAGAAATCACGTAGATAGAATGGAACCGGAGCGGTTAATGACGTGGGCAAAAACGCAGAAACCACAGAGTTTCAGACTATCTGGAAACCCGCCCAAAAGGTGACGAAAGTTGAACATCTGAATCACAAGAGACGTCGAGGAGCAGAAAAAACAGGACATAAGTCCTACATTAAGAATTAAGTCCTACATAAAATTAAGAAGACAAAGATAATTTTCTACATATGTTAGAGATGTACCTTTGTCTATGTTTAAATCTTCCTTTACATTTAAAGTTACATTCAAAATTGCGTGTAGAAATAATTATAGACTAAATAATAAGTATAAATATAAAAAAATTATAGATTTCATCACAAACTGAAAACATCAGGCAATGTAAAACTTTATTTTGCAAACAAATGCAAGCCTATATATAAATTATATAATGTAGATCTTGTTTCTCACATTGAAAACACCGGGCAAAGAGTGGACTTTGCCTGAAAAATTACAAATTTATGAAGCCTCTTTTCTATCTACAATTTATTTTTCAATTTGTTACAATTGAATTTTTGACATTGTTGAACTTTGAACACACTATATACATGATGGATCTATTTAATCTATTAGAATATCTCAGAATAACGTTTTGGATGATTCCGTAGTGGATGATTAAAATGGCCTACTCTGTATAAGTAATGTGTTTCTAAATATATGTGTACATAATATGAATAATATTACTCTATAAACTGTGTCCAGTTTTCAATTTTTCATTGTCAGTTTAAGTCCAAACTTTAATTTATATAAGCTTTTATATTTGTTAATATCATTTTAATAAAAAACAATGCGCGTATAGTGATCAAAATAACTTTGATTTCTTGATCAAAATTATTTCTTAACTAAATTATGTATTATATTTTATGACTAGTATGTTATTTTTAAAGATCAGTACATTAAAAAAAAATAATTACATGAGTTTTAGCTCCTAGTTAGAGTTTTAGTAGAGTTTATTTCCATTCTCTGTTCCTTCTAATCAATACATGTATACACATTTAAATTTTTTAATGCTATTTTCTCAGAGCTTTAACTACATTAGACCGGTATAACCGAAAAATAAGTAATTTTTAAGTGTGGATTGCCGAAAAAATAAAAAAGCTGTAGACTTGTGGTTTGGTATTTTATTTAAGTACACAATGAAAATATAAAATATGTAAAATAAAAGGATAAATAATAATTTTAGTACCATTTATTAAAATGTTATAAAAAGTCAATTTTTGTCGCACCGGTCACTGGTCGATGATTCCGCCATATTGGATCGTATATAAAATAAAAAAAAATAATATTACTTAAATGTATTATATTTTCTAAGCATTGACCGAGTTTTTTTAAAATTTATTGAAATTTGTCTGGAAAAAAAAGTTTTTTTTTGAACTTTTGGATTGATTTTTGGCACAAAAATTAATTAATTTGTTAGTATTTTGCAAAATAATAATATTGTAAAAATCCTCGGTTATGCTTAGGAAATATAATAGACTTAAGTAACGTTATTCTTTTTTTTTGTTCTCAGACGATTTAATATGGCGGAATCATCGACACCATTACAAAATAAAAATTAAGATTTTTGTATATGGCACTAAAATTATTATTTTTCCTTTCATTTTATATCTTCATTGTGTACTCAAATAAAATATCAAATCACAAATCTACTTATTTCTTCGGCAATCCACGCTTAAAAATTATCCATTTTTTTCGGCCGGTCACATGGTCTAATCCCTTAAAGAAATGAAAAATGTTTTAAACTGTATATGCATAATAGATGCTTGAGAATTAAAAATTTTTAATTTGTAAATTGAAGTTTTAAATTAAAATTGAAAATGATAATTTTATAAATTTGTTATTGTATCCGTGACATTTTCTTTGTATTATATTTTCTATAATATTTAGAATTTTTATTTATGAATTCCTGGGCTTTTTCGGAAAATTGTCCATTAAGCAAAGATAAAACATTAACGACGTGAGGAATAAGCAGGGGCATAGTCAAGGAGGGAGCAAGAGTAGGTAAAGTCTGCTTTTGTAGCTTTTTTGCTTAAAAAATTTAGCAACTTATAATTTTATAAATAATAATAAATAATTTTATTTTTTTTAATATTCGCAAATTATTTGTAATAATATGTAATATTGTATTATTTACAATAATATTTTTTTATAAATATCATCCATTATTATTTTTTATCATCGGACGGCGACAACACATTTTGTTTTTTTGGATTGAGTCCTCTCCTATTATCTCTCTTTTCAGTGTTCTGTGTAATACATCACGTTTTTCTTTGTTTTACGCAGCCAGACGCGACTGACTTTGTCGACTTTTCTTTCTTTCTTACTCCTATCACAGTAACTGTGTCTTAATGTTTTAATGATACCACAAGGTTTTCAAAAATTATTTTATTTTTACATAAATTAGTGTGTGAAAGAGGGTTTGTAAGACAGGTTCTCCGCAAAACAAATTTGAATTTAATTTAAGTAAGTTAAAAAGTATTAAAAGTTATTTAAAAATTAAATAAATTTAATTACTCTTATAATCACGGGGATTTTCTGATAAAAATTTAAAATGTATTAATAATACATAATACAATATTATATGTATATATATATATATATATATATATATATATATATATATATTACAGCATTGTTTTAATACTTAATCCATCATTTTTTTGGAATGTGGGCAAAATATTTGATGTTTAATGTCTCTAACATTAATTTTTATAATTTGAAGAACCAAACAAATTTTGGACCAATTTTATGAAAATTAAATAAATATGTATTTTGAAATATTTTTAAAGCCTAAAATAGCTATAACTTTATAAATACTAGGTAACTTTATAACCTTAATTTAGACGTAATTTTTTTTAAGAAGTTTTTTTAATAAAAAACAGAAAATCTCTTTTCTTATAAAAATATTATTTTAAATTATAATCTGGAAAAATCGTAAATTTATTTTAAAGAAATGAAATAAAAATGAACTAATAATTAGTTAGGAACACATTTTTTAAATAATTAAAAACTAAAAAACAAATATGTTTTCTCCATTATTATTATTGAATAGTATATTATAAATAGAAATAATATATTATTTCTTTACAGCTTTAATACTATTATATATTTTGCCCGTATTGTAAATAAATAACTGTAGAATAAATAAGATGACGGATAAGAAAAAATAATGAAAGATTTATGTATTTTTAAAAAATGTTAAAATTTATGGTAAAAGTATTTTTGTAAATAATGAGGTCAACAAATTCCCGTCATGATTTTAACTAAAAATGGGCAAAAATTAAGAATGTTTTTCATTTTTAGTTATGGATATTCCTAAGTTTTTTTCTAAAAAAAAAACTGGTCCACAAAGTCTAGAATCATCTAGTACATTATCGTTAAATGAATTAATAGAAGTAGAAAATACTAATGAAGAAAATGTACAAATTTTTTTTTATTTTCCCAGGAGATTTACCTTGAAGGGGAAATGCAATAAAGCAAGTGCGTCAGAATTATACCTCAAACGAAATTCTCGTTCATTTCGAGCTAAATGGTTCTCCAAATTTCAATGGTTGCAATATTCACCTGAGAGAGATGCAGCGTTTTACTATGCTTATATGCAATTTGAAATACCTGGTAATAAAGCAAATATATTTACTAAATCAGGATTTTAATCATGGAAATATGCGTTAAATGCAAGAGGTTTTCCAAGACATGAGAAAAGTGGACACCATTTACAAACAATGGCTCTATGGCAAGAAAAGGTACATAGAATTGACTTCTCAATCCATTTCCATACTTATTCTCAAAACGCTCAAATCGTTATAAGCTCGAAAAATCGTTATAAAAAGATCGTTATTATATTAAATCTATTGTAGAAGTTATTCAATTTTTAGTGATAAATGAATTTGTCTTGCAGGAACATTTTAATATTGAAGACTACGAAGAACAAGATCATTTTAAAAATTTGTTTAAATATACTTTGAAAAAAAAACAAATATTTTTCAAACTATCACAAAATTTTTAAAATTATTACAAATCCCAAAAAATTCAATCCACACATCTTCAGAAATATAAAATGAGATTATAGCTGTAATTACAGAAATTGTGCGAGAAAATATTGTCCAAGAGATAAACAGCGCCGACGTAAATTGGTTTACTTTATTAGAAGATGGAACGAGTAATAAAAACAATAGAGAAACTATGTCAATTGTTATTAGATGTAAAAGAAGGCAAAGTAAAAGAATCTCTTTTGATTTTAACAACTAATACAAAATTAGATGCGGAGACATTTACACGAGAAACTTTAAAAGTTTTAAAAGAAAACAACTTACATACAGACTATCTTCTAAGTCATATTATGACGGGGTAAGTATGATGAGTGGTAAAGTAGGAAAAGTTTTGGCACGTATTCAAAAAGCAGTTAAAAGAACCGTGCCCTATGTATATTGCTTTAATCCCATTGCATTTAATTGTTGTAAGAACAATCTCCGAAATTATTATTCTAAAGCATTTCTTTGACCAATGTGTCACATTGCATGAGTTTTTTCATCATGCCAAGGTAGCCCAATTATATGAGAAAAAAAATATAGTGCGACTCTCTTAGAGCAGCGATGGTCGAATCACTTGGCAGCGGCTAAAGTAATTCTCGCTAACTATAGAAATACTTAAAACACTGAAAGAAATTCCAAAAGAAAAGTTCAATAGTGTCGACGTAGCAAAAAGTGTAAGGCTGTTTAATATTATGAAAAAACTTGACTTTTGTTTTGCTATGGTTCTAGCAAATAAAATATTATTGATGCTGGAATCAGCCGATGCTGCACTTCAAAACAGAAGCATTCTGTTGTATGAAGCTTTAAATAACAAAATCTACTGCAAAACCAACTGACTTAGATAAGTATTAACGAAGATTTTATAATTCTCTGGATGCGGCTATAAATTTATTACCTTACTATGAAGATGTAAATGAAGACAAAAAAAACAGTTTTTAAAGATTTCATCGAAATGGAGACTTTACCAAGCGGTAGTAGGAGTTCTGATGAAGTCGATAATATTAAGAACCGCTGTAAAATGTTATATTTCGAAACATTAGATATATTGTTATCTGAATTAAAGCGAAAGTTCGATAGTAACGATAAATTGATGAAGCAGTATCTAGTATAAATGAATTTGATCTAGATAAACTCAAATATTTGTCTGAATTAGGAAAGTTTAAATTTGTTCATTTTCGCTATTTGGATAATATAGTAATTAATAGATAATATAATAGTTTTCAATTATCTTCTTTAAGGAATTAATATACCTTCAAAGGAAGAATTAATGGATAAGGGAGTATTTGCAAAGAAAAAGACCTGATAAAGACATATTTAAAACGTTATACAATCAAAAAGACGCATTCAAAAAAACTTATGAACTATATACAACAGTAATAATTTTTGAATGCTCGTCGACCGTAAATAAATCCTTATTTTCTACTCTGACAAGAATAAACAGGCCACAAAGATATTCAATGTCGCACAAAAAAATGGCAAGTTTAATATTTTGAAAAAGAAAAAAACTAAAATTACAGATTTAAAGTTTTTTTAAAAAAATTTCATTAAAAAAAATAAAAAACTACAATTGTATTAGTGACAATTATGGTCATGCAATTAATCCAATTCAAATTAGCTTTTGCGTTTTTTTTTCTGATAATTATAATTATATATAGTATCTAGTAAGTACTATCTACCAAATGTTTTTTTATGTCCCTAAATATTGTGATATTATTATAATTATTTATTTTAAAGGTATTATTTTTAGTTTAAAGCTATTGTTTGGTTTAACTAACTTGTATTGGTTTAAACAATACAAGTTAGTTAAATCAAACAATATCTTTAAACTAAAAATAATATCATCTAGTATCTTTAAACTTAAAATAATATCAACTAACTTGGTTGGTTAAGTATTAAATAAATATTATTTAATATTTATTTAATACTTAAACTAAAAAGTTTTATTTTGTTTTGTTTTTTAAATTTGTTTAAAGTTTAAATATTAAAACTACATTTAAAAAATGTAAATTTTACATTTATTTAATTAACCCAACTCACTGTAATCCTATATAATTATTTAAATAAACTTAAGAACATTTTTAAACAAAAAAATATATTTCAAAGTTCATTGTTGATCGTTGTTAATAATACTTTCTCGAAATTTATTATTTAAGAGCTTTAAAATAGGTACTATTCTTGCTTATTCAATAAACAAGGATAGGTATCATGTATTACTTTGGAGTTGTGTATTATTTTTAGTTGTTTAATTCAAAAAATAGTTTTAACTCAAATAAATATTAAAAAATTTTATAAATGTATGATCCGTCCTGCCAATTTTTTTCCTGCTCTGTCAGTTTTCTTGCCTGCTCTAATATTTCAACCTTTAATATCAACCTTTAATGATATTCTATTCATATAAAAAAAATTTTGCCCGTTATTTCAAAATGTAGGGAAGTTAGAGCAATCACATTCTTTTGTGCATGTACACACACACTTACGGACATTTTGTAAAAAAAATATTTTTTCGAGGTTTTAAAATATTTTAAACACATTGGATCAAAATGAGAGAGAGAGAGAGAGAGAGAGAGAGAGAGAGAGAGAGGATTGATATGGGATGTGTGAATGAGATGTGCGAAAGGATTGGAAACATGATATGAGCCGGTCCCACGAAGTGGAGGTCCCAAGTTAGAGTAGAGCAAATAGCGTTGTGTGTGTGTGTGTAGGTAGATTACAGTTAGTTAAAGGTTGAGGAGGGTAAGTTAGAATTAAGTTAGATGTAAGTTATAGTTAAGATAGTTGTAAGTATAGTATGTAAAAGATTGTAACCCCAAGGGGCAATAAAATTTATATCTATCTATCTATCTATTAAATTTATAAATTAACATATACTAATAAATTGAAACTTTAGTAGACTAGTTAATTATTATTATATCTTTTTTGACGTTTTTATATAAAACTTTATAAAATTGTATATAAAATACAAATATTTAATATAATAATACTTTTATTATATAACATAACAATAATTTTCATATAATGTGGAATATTGTATGAATAAGTCTGGATCCATATACACTACTAAAAAAAAATAGGGAACATTTTTCATATTTTAAAATTTGGATTATTTTCAAACCTAAATTATACATTACTAAAAAAAAATAGGAAACATTTTTCATATCTAAAAATTGGACTATTTTCAAACGAAGTTAAAACTTGACGAAAAATCATTGTACACAAAATTAAAAAACCATTTTAAAGCTTGCAGTTTTAACTTTAACGCATTATCAGTAAT